>JAKSZT010000774.1:2656761-2706565 GCA_026826555.1 Tolypeutes matacus | reverse complement strand
TTGCATCTGTTCTCTCTTTTTCTTTGTTAGTCTGGCTAAGGGTTTGTCAATTTTGTTGATATTCTCGAAGAACCAGCTTTTGGTTTTGTTTATTATTTCCAGTGCTTTCTTATTCTCTATTTCATTTAGTTCTGCTCTAATCTTGGTTATTTCCTGCTTTCTACTTCCTTTAGATTTAGTTTGTTGTTGTTTTTCCAATTCCTCCAAGTGTGCAGTTAGGTCTTCAATTTTAGCTCTTTTTTCTTTTTTAATATATGAATTTATGGCTATAAACTTCCCTCTCAGGACTGCTTTCGCTGCATCCCATAGGTTTTGATAAGTTGTGTTGTCGTTTTCATAGTTTCAAGGTAGTTACTAATTTTTTTTGAGATTTCCCCTTTGACCCACTGTTTGTCTAAGAGTGTGTTGTTTAACTTCCATATCCTTGTGCCTAACCTGTTTCTCTGGCCCTTAGTGATTTCCAACTTCATTCCGTTGTGGTCAGAGATTTTAATTTCTATAATCTCAGTCTTTCTTAATTCATTGAGAGTTGTTCTGTGGCCTAGCATGTGGTTTATTTTGGAGTATGTTCCATGTGCACTCGAGAAGAATGTAAATCCCGCTGTATTTGGGTGTAGTGCTCTCTATATGTCTATTAAGTCTAGGTCTTCTAACGTACTGTTGAGTGCCTTAGTTTCTTTATTGATTCTCTGTCTAGATGTTTTATATAATGATGATAGTGGTGTGTAATAGTCCCCTGCTATAATTGTAGAGGCCTTTATTTCTCCACTTAGTTTTTCCAGAGTTTGCTGTACATATTTTCAGGCACCCCAATTAGGTGCGTAAATGTTGATTATTGTTCTCTCTTCTTGAGAGAGTACTCCTTTTACTAATATGTAGTGCCCATCTTTGTCTCTTATAATAGTTATGCATTCAAAGTCTATTTTGTCTGATATTAGAATTGCTACTCCTGCCCTTATTTGGCTATTGTTAGCTTGTAAAATGGTTTTCAAGCCATTTACTTTCAGCCTCCTTGAATCCCTGGGTCAAAGGTGGTTTTCTTGTAGACAGCATATAGATGGATCATATTTTCTTATCCATTCTGCCAATCTGTGTCTTTTATTGGTGAATTTAAACCATTAACATTCAGTGTTATTACTCGTAACGAATTTCTTACTTCAGCCATTTTTTCTTTGGGTTAATGTATGTCATATGTTGTTTTGTTTCTCATTTTGTCTTTCCAGTTGTTTTTAAAATCTCCTCCAACTCTCTCTCCCGTGTTTTTTCCTTTCAACTTGTAGAGGTTCCTTTAGTATTTCTTGAAGTGCTGGTTTCTTCCTGACTTACTCTCTTAATTTCTGTTTATCTGTGAACATTTTGAACTCTCCGTCATTTTTGAATGCCAGTTTTGCTGGATAGAGTATTCACAGCTGGAAGTTTTTTCTTTAATATTTTGACTATGTCATAACACTGTCTTCCTGCCTCCATGGTTTCAGCTGCGAAATCAGCACTTAATCTTATTGTGCTTCCCTTGTATGTGATGGTTCTCTTTTCTCTTGCTGCCTTGAGCATTTTCTCTTTGTTCTGAGCATTGGACATTTTGACAAGTATATATCTCCAAATTGGCCTGTTGGGATTTATACTCTTTGGGGTGCGCTGTGCTTCCTGGATCTGCACATCCATCTCTCTCAATAGGGTTGGGAAATTTTCAGCCATTATTTCCTTCAACACTCCTTCTGTTCCCTTACCCTTCTCTTCTCATTCTGGGATGCCCATAATGCGTATGTTTGTATATTTTGTATTATCGGTTAATTCCCTGAGTCCATGCTGGATTTTTTTCTATCTTTTTGTCTATCTGTTCTACTATCTCTTTGATTTCCATTGTATAGTCTTCCATATCACTAATACTTTCATCTGCCTGTTCAAATCTGCTGTTATGTGAATCCAGTATCTTTTTCATTTCTTGGCTTGTGCCAATGTTCACCATCATATCCATTACATTTTTAGGCATGTTTGCTACTTCTTCAGTATGTTCTCCCAGTGTCTTCTTTATATCCTTAATCTCTTCCTTCAGTTCTTTAAGTTGGTCTATGATATTTGTTTGGATAGCTTTGTTTAGTTGTTCTAGTTCTGCATAGCTTCCTGCTTTTTATTTTGTTCATTGGATGGTCCATGTTTTCCTGTTTCTCAGAGTCATTTGTATTTTTTCTGTTGCCCTCTGGTCATCATATTATCTTGATGGGTTTGTTCAGTTGATTAGCTTTTGTCTATGCTCTAGTGTTTTATTTAGATGGTGATTCTGTGTGTGAGTTAAGTTTTCTCTTTGGCAGTTTTTCTTCTTATTTTATTTCCTTGCTTCTTTCTATGTTCTCTTGAAGGCAAAATATTAGGGCCAGAGGAATAAAAGTATGTAAGGAGGGCAGAAAGATAATAGTAATATTGATAAAATTTAGAAGAGGGGCCAAATGAGACTTAATGTGATGAATATTTAACTTGTGTAGGCAGCGTAGAGTAATAGGAAAAAAAGTGGAGTTCCTAAAATGGCCTGGGAAAACAAACGGAGGAATATATATATATAGTGATTTAGAAGGCTAGAATTATGAGGAGGGGGAGAAATAGTAAATAAAGGGCTGAAAGGAAAAAGTTAACACTAATTAAAAAAAAGAGGAAAACAAAATAGATGGAATCGAAATTGACACCCTTAAGTTGTGGGCCTATGAAAAAATGTTGTATCTAAGAGCCACAACAGAAAGCAGAAGGCAGAAAGATGAAGGAAGGATAAGCGATAGTTTGTAATACAGAATCAATAGAGACAGCGAGTGGGACATTACTGAAGGAGAAGCACAGCCAAGAAGTGACAAGCTAGCAGCACCTAATTTAAAAAAAATGAAAGAAAAAAGAAAGGGGGGAAGAAAGAGGAAATAAAAGCAAGAGACCAGAAAATAAACAGAAAGAAACCAAAGATCCTCACAGGCAAGCAGTCAAACAGAGCTAAGGGGGGTCAATGATTCCCCTAGGGTCCACATGGATCCTCTCTGTCTACTTGTGTTTATCAATCAATTTCCCCCAGGGTTCTATTCGCAGGTCCTGAAACAGCTTTTCTTTATTAAACTAAATTAAAAAGAATTTATTTTTCATTTATTGAAGTGACCTTCTCACTTTTATTTTTATTTTTATTTTTTTAGTGAACTACAGGACCCAAAATAATTCCTCCTCTAGACCACCCCCCTGATGGGAGGGACCCTAGCTGGGCCCGTGGAAATTAATCAAGCACGTCCCACTTCCTGGACTCTCGGGGTAGCTGGAGCTCTGATGTTAGTCAGTACAGAGTGCTAAAGACGGCTGATTCCGCCCCTTCTGGAGCCGAGCACCAGCGTCACCGGGTTGCTATGTAAATCAGTTTGACTGTAGATTCTCATCTGCTCTCAGCCTGATACTGCTTCAGGTCAGCTTATCTGCTCCCCAAAGCTATGGGGTGGTGCAGGAAGCTAGATCGATGTCAAAAAATAAAAATAAAGATTCCCTTCCCTGTCCTCCAACAGAACCCTCCATCTTTTGGAGAGTGTCCCTTCTTCCTGGCTCCGCGGCGGCCCGGGTCTTATCCCTGGGCAGCTAGGCAAATCAACTCCCTCC
This sequence comes from Tolypeutes matacus, assembly GCA_026826555.1. Taxonomy (NCBI): domain Eukaryota; kingdom Metazoa; phylum Chordata; class Mammalia; order Cingulata; family Chlamyphoridae; genus Tolypeutes; species Tolypeutes matacus. The sequence continues at coordinate 2,702,953 of JAKSZT010000774.1, read as the reverse complement.
CCCGACCAGAATCCCCACTCCCATTCTCTGGGTGCCAATTCGCTCTGGCTGTTCTGTTCACACAAGATCCAAGGGGCGCCAGGCAGCCAGATCCCCAGAAAATAAAACTTTCTCGCCCCGCTCGTGGCTCCAGCTGGCCATTTTATTATTATTTTTTTCTCCCTAATCGTGGGGCTCAGCCGTCTGTGCCAACCACCACCGGCAGGCTTAAAACTCACGAATCTCTACCGTTCCATCCATGCCGTTGATCCACGCAAGTAGATGTCCCAAGCTTCTCACTCCACACGTGCACAGCACAGACCCCTGGGAAGGACCCCGTCCACAATCTGCCTTGCTCTGGGAGCTTGCAGTGTGTGCCCTCCTACACTAATGCCATCTTGCCTGAGAACAACATTTTAAGTAGATTTTTTAAATTAGGAGATGGAATAGGGGCTTGCTTCATCTACTCAATGCATCGACCTGGTATTCCAGGAAAGGTGTACCAAGAAAAAAAGGTCAAATTACTCAAATGTCCATTTCTCCAAAGAAGGTATATAATTGTTGAATAAGCCCATGAAAAACTACTCAGCAATCATTAACCATTAATGAAATGAAAATAAAAAACACAATGAAATATAATTTCTCATTCACTAGGATGACATTATTCTTTAAAAAAAAACAACATAAAATAAGAATTGTTGGCTATAGTAGTTTGAGTTTGCATGTACACCTAAAAATTATGTTCTTAAAGTTGGTCTATTCCTTTAGTTGTGAACCTATTTGGGTGGGTCCTTTAGATTAGGTCAATTCAGTTGAAGACTTTTTGATTACTTTACTTCAATTGAAGTAACCTAATTAAGACATATTCCAGGGTGGGTCTTGATCCTCTCATTGAAGTTCTTAATAAACAAGATGAATGTGGAGAGAGAGACAGAGAGAAAGTGATGAAAGCCAGAAGTTGAAGCAATGAAACCTGGAAGAGTAGGGAGAAACCAGCAGATGTTGCCATGTGCCTTGCCATGTGAGAGATGATTCCAGGATTGCCAGCAGCCTGTCTATGGGGAGAAAGCCTCACTTGATGATGCATTGATTTGGACATTTTCATGGTCCTAGAACTGTAGGCATGTAAGCTAATAAATCCCCATTGTAAAAGCCAATCCATTTTTGTATATTGCTTTGGGCAGTCCAGCAGTAGAAATCATTGGTGATGATGTGGAGAAATGTGAACACTTGTAAATAGTTGGTAGGAATGTAAATTGAGAAGCCACTGTGTAAATCAGTTTGTTGGTTTTTCAGATCTTTGAATATAGCATTGCCATTTATGATGGTTAGGTTCATGTATCAACTTGACTGGGTTATGGTGCCAGTTGTTTGGTCAAGCATGCACTGGCCTAGTACAGAAAGGGTATTTCAGAGGTGGATATGCTTCTATAATCAGTTTGTTGCATCTAGCACTGCATACATCTTCAATCAACAAAGGATTTTTTTCTTCATATTTTTTAATCAAGAAAATATGGAATGCTTCATGAATTTGCATGTCATCCTTGCACAGGGGCCATGCTAATCATCTCTGTATCATTCCAATTTTAGTATATGTGCTGCCGAAGTGAGCACAATCAACAAAGGATTTTATACCAATTAACACTCATGTTCACCTTTGAGCTGCAGTTAATATATCTAAAGTTCTCTATTTTGGAAAACAACCTGTCTCATCTGGTTCACTTTCTTATTTAACAAAATGAGTCTTTGCTTAGTTTCTAGCATAATTGGGTAGTAACATTTACCAGGGCACTAATCGGCATGAGAGCATCAAGTGCTCCCCCTCCTGGGAAAAATTAGATAGAGGCCATTCTCACCACTGTAAGGCTCTTTCAGATCTGAGTTCATGACTTCTTTATGTTAACCTAAATGGTCCTCCAAAGTTTTAATATTTCTGGGGGTCTTGGATAAAGTTTCAGTATCTGTCCAGGGAGAAAGGGATACTCCATAGTTTATCTCCCTACCCAATTATAGGGCAAGTATGGCCAGAAGGTAGACCCACAGAGCCAACCAGCTTCATCAGGAGGCAAATAAGCTGACAACTCTGAGCCACCATATTCCTACAGTGGGACTCCAGCTGGCCATTAATCTTTCCAAAGAAAAATTATACTATCATATTTAGAATGGGGTAGATCACCTACTCTGTTGGCTGATTGGAGACATCTCTGTCTTCTATACAAGCAGTAGTATTTCCATAGAAGATTCCACTCTGCTACTAAACAACCTTCCCCATCCTGAATTGAAGTATACATTGTGGAGAACTAAGAATATATTGCCTTCAGCCAGAACTGATGGTTTCAGAAGTCAGAAAGAAGAAATTATTTTTCTACTTCAGTCAGGCAGCTTATCCTGGGGAATTCAATTTAATCTTTTTAGGAGTTTCTGGTTTATGGTCTGCCCTACCGAATTTGGGTTTGTCAGTCCCCATAGTTGTATGACCCAATTCCAATAATAAAGATCTTAATATTTTCATCCCAGGTTGAGGTATACTTTGGGAAGACATGAAATCTTCTAATTTAGAGACTCTATAATTTTCTCTAGCAGTCATATAATTAAACTTGGTCTTGACATCTATCAGGCAAGAAGACCCTCTGGCCCTTGGAGAGCAAATACCCTAGCAAAGGATTTAGTAATTTGAGCCTTCTTCTGAGATACCATGTATCACCTGAAGTTTAGATAATTAAAAGTTCTAATGGCATTTGCATCTGAATCTTCTGGATTTTCAATGGCTTTAAGTATGTTATCTACATATTGGAGTAAGATGCCTTGATTCAATTGAAATCCCATAAATCTTTCACTAAGACTTCCCCAAAACTGGTGGTGGGAATTCTTAAACCCTTGTAGTAAAACAGTTCATGTAAGTTGTTCTTTAGTTTTCATGTCTTACTCTTCACATTGAAAGGCAAATATTTCCTGTGACTCAAAAGCCATCGATATGCAAAAAAAATACAGAGAATCAATTAAAATTTCCAATTATACTAGTTAACAAAGTGTACAGATTAGGCAAAACTGGGAAACCATTCTTTTTTTCTAATGTGGTACACTAAATTTATTAGAATATGCATTTACATATACAAATAAATTTAAGTAAAGCTTAAAATTTAGAAATACAAAATGTGTAAATGAAAGAAAATATGGCTTCTGATAATATTGTTATTTCTGGACATAATATATTCTTCTTTCTCAATTTTCAATTTATAATGAGAGTTGTGCCTCCTGTCATCCAGTATCACTACTTTTTAAATTTTTTTTAGACCTTATAACTTATTTCATTTATTAAATGCCATTAATTTTTTTATATATGTATTTTAAAAGATGCTTAGATTACATAAATGTTAAACAAAAATTAAAGGGATTTCCATGTTCCCCACCTCCCACACCTCCCACAATATCCCACATAAACATCTTTCATCAGTGTGGCACACCATCTGAAATGGATATACACATCCTGGGGCTCTGCCACCAAGCATGGACCATAGTTCAAATTATAGACCACACTCTCACCCACACAGTTTTTCATGTTATATGTTAATGTAAAATGGCCTATATCTGTCATTGTAATGTCACTCAGGATAATTCCCAAGTCCTGAAAAATCACCTGTATTACAACTGCTTTTCCCTTCCCTGCCCCAAAAGTGTCCAGTGGCCACTGGTTCACCCTCACTGTTGTAATTTCTTCTATCACTTGAATCACATTATGTCTACAACAGAAAACCATTAAGTCCACTCTAGTCCATAGCTCTTCCCCCAATCCTGAGGAGTTTGGGATGGTGATGTCCTCTCCATGTCCAAGTGAGAGAGGGCATATATCCCATGGAAATAGTGGATGGGATTATTCTGCCTGCAGCTGCAGACTCTCTCTGTTCCCTGGGATGGCATTGTCCATCATTGTCTCCTCACCAGGTCACTTGGGTGAGTCCATTGAGCTATAGAGTAGGAGTTGTAGGTCCACTGAGATTCCATGCACAGCAGGCACATGGGCAGGCCTGAGGTTCCAGTCTCTGGAAGTACCTACAAACTACAGCATCACATATAGGTTTGAATAGAAGGGATTGATGGACAATGTGCAGGGAGGACTTATTTGAGTCCAACTCTGTCACTCTCAGGAGCACAGATTCCAAAGTAGAGCCCACTGATAAGGCATCAATCTCTGGGACTATCCCCCCTTATATAGGAACTGGGTGTCTCCAGAGCCCTCAGGAGCCCCTCAGTATGGTGTGATATGCACTTTGGTGTTCTATGAGATCCTACTGAGGTGTGCACAAGCATTAACTCTGGGATGACCTCCTAACTCTCTTTGAAGTCTCTTAGCCACATGAACTCATTTGTGTTTACCTTTTCCCCCTTTTATTCAAGGTCTTTTTCCAGTCGTATTGCCAGTTGGCACTTGGTAGCAACCCCTCATTGCCAAGGAGTCTCATCCCCATGAGTCATGTCCCACGCTGGGGGGATGGTAATGGAATCATATGCTGAGCTTGGCTTAGAGAGAGTCCACATTTGAGCAACAAGGAGGCTTTCAGGTGGCAACCCTTAGTTACCCCATAACAGTAGGCAAAGTTTCAATTACAAGAGCAAAGACTCATAAGGCTAGTCATCAATAACAAGAACCCATCAGTGGACCCTACTCCTATGCCAGACACTGCCCCTGCACTAGGGGGACTGTTGCTGCTCCCTTGGAGAATGTGACAGAGCTCTCCAGGCTGGGAATTCAGTATTCCCTCATATATTGAGTGACTGTCTACTCACTGTGACCATGCCCCACCCCTTGATCATTTGAACAATTTCATGTATCTTTCAAGTATATTCAGGTGAACTTCCTCCATGAAACCCCCATCCCAGACACCCCCCACCAATTATCCTCTCCTGCGCCTTCTATAACCCTTCTGTGATCCAAACCTTCCTTGGAGATGAAGCCCATAAAATAGCCAAATACAATTAATAGGAAAATGGAATAAAAAAGATAACTTTAAGTACAAGAGATAAAATACATGGAAACTTAAAAAACACTAGAAATAAAATAAAATTAAAGGATTGGCATATTCAAAAAAAAAGGGGGAAAAATAAATTTTTTTAAATAACATTTTTCCTTTTATCACTGCATTATTGGGTGTCCAGTCTGTACTGTGGCACCTGCCCCCTCTCACTCCCTAGTATCTCCCGAATTTTCAAAGAAGTTTTAGGTCACAGCAAAGTCACACAAAGAATACTAGAGACTCCTATATACCCAATTTCCTTCCCCTTTCCTCACCCCATGTTAAAACCTTTTTTTTTTTTTTAATTTATTTTTATTGTGGGTAAAAATCAAAATTCTCACAATACATACAAACATTTGCAAAATGATATAAAAAAATATATGCATAAATGTGTATTTGCTTACAAAAATGTTATATATATATATATTTTAAGAGGTGCTAAGATTACCCAAAATATTACACGGAACCCACTGGGATTCCATGTTGCCCACCTCCCACACCTCCGACCACATCCCACACAAACATCTCCCACAAGTGTGGCCCACAACCCTCAATGAACTTACACATCCTGGAGCATTGCCACCAACCATAGACCACAGTTCACACTGTAGACCACACTCTCTCCCACTCAGTTCTGAGTGGTGTGTGCTGATTTAAACTGGTCTACATCCGTTGCCACAACAGTACTCAGGACAACCTTCAACTCCCAAAGAAGCCCCTGTATTTCAACTGCTTATCCCCTCCCTACCCCAAAAGTGTCAAGTGGCCACTGGCTCCACCTCATTGTTATAATTTCTTGCATTGCTAGAATCACCATATGTGAACAAGAGAATACCATCAAGTCCACTCTAGTCCATAGTTCTTCCCCCAATACTGAGGGGACTGGGATGGTGATGTCCACTCCAACTCCAAGTGAGAGAGGGCTTATATCCTATGGATATGGTGGGTGGGATGATCCTGCCTGGAGAAGCAGGCCCAATCCATTCCCTGGGATGGCCATTGCCCATCGTTGTCTCCTCACCAGGTGACTTGGATGAGTCCATTGAGCTGTAGGGTAGGAGTTGCAGCTCCACCTAGATTTCATGCAAACCTGGCACATAGGTAGGTGGGAGGCTCCAGTATCTGGAAGTATACCTAAAAACTCCAGCATCACATATAGGTTTGAATAGAAGGGACTGGTGAACCATGTGCAGGGAGGACTTATTTGAGTCTAATTCTGTCACTCTCAGGAGCACAGATTCCAAAATAGAACCCACTGATAAGGCATAAGTCTCTGGGGCTATCCCCCCTTATATAGGACCAGGGTGTCTCCGGAGCTCTCAGGAACCCCTCTGTGTGGGGTGATAGGCACTTAGATGTTCTATGAGCTCCTACTGTGGCGTGCGTAAGAGTTACCTCTGGGATGACCTCCCGACTCTCTTTGAAGTCTCTTAGCCACTTGAACTCATTTGTCTTTACCATTTCTCCCTTTTATTCAAGGTCTTTTTCCTGTTGTGTTGCCAGTTGGCACTTGGTATTAATCCCTCGTTGCCAGGGAGGCTCATTCCCGGGAGTCATGTCCCACGTTGGGGGGAAGGTAATGCAATCATATGCTGAGTTTGGCTTAGAGAGAGGCCACATTTGAGCAACAAGGAGGCTCTCAGGTGGCAACCCTTAGGCACCCCACAACTGCAGGCTAAGTCTCATTTACAAGAGCAAAAACTCACAAGGGTAGTCATCAATTAAAAAAAAAAAAAAAACAAAACACATCAGTCGGTCTGTCAAAATAGGATGACAGGCACTGTCCCTACACTCAGAGGACTATTGCTGCTCCCTTGGAGACTGTGGCAGAGCTCTCCAGGCTAGGAATTCAGATTCCCTCATTTATTGTGTGATTATCCACCCATCGTGACCATGCCCCATCCCCCGATCCTTTGAATGATTTTGTATATCTTTCATGTATATTCGGATGGACCAATCCCCACGAAACCCCGCTCAGACTCCCACCCCAATAATCCCCCGCAGTACCCATTGTAACCCTTCTGTGATCCAAATCGTCTATGAACATTTAGTCCATAAAATAATCAAATACACTTACTAGGAAAAAGAAACAAGTGTGATAAGCTTACATGCAAGAGACAAACATAAGGAAACTCAGGGGAAAAAAAAAAAAAGAGAAGGAGAAAAAAACAAATAATCAAACAAAGAACAAAACAAAATAAAATATAATTGGTGGATTGGGACATTCAAAAAATGGGCAAAAAAGCAAAGGAAATGCCTTTGAAAAAAATATATATATATTCATTTTTTTTCCTTTTTTTTTTTTTTTTCTTCCCTTTATCACTGTGTTATCGGATGTCTGGTGTGCCATGACACCTTCCTCCTCTCAATCCCCATTGTCTCCCAATTTTCATTAAATTTTCAAAGAATTATTAGGTCACAGCAAAGTCACACACGGAGTGCTGGAGACTCCCAGATACCAACCCCCCCCTTCCCCACCCCATATTAACTCCCCCCACCCTTTTTTTTTAGTTGTTAACATTGTTATAACTGTTATGCAGATAGCAAAATATAGCAACTAAACATTGTCAATGATTTACAGTATAGTTTACAATTTAGATGATACAGTTTAATAATTTTGATGATATTTACCATGTCCTGTGTCCATTACTGTAAGGTAATGAAAAACCTTCCCCATGACCACCAAAAAACCCATTGGAGTTTGACTATTCCCTTCTCCCCAGCTCCCCATGGCCGTGATACCCCCCTCTCCCAACCCATGGAATGTCAAGATTCACAGTTACATGCCCTGGGGATTTGAACCAGCCCTTCCTAATCCACCCACCCCCCAGTGCTGCACCACCAAACCCAGGAACACCACCACTCATCTGCCCCATCCCCCAACATGCAACCACACACTATCCCTTTACCATAGATTATGTCCATATGGGTGATGGCTCAAAGCCTGCTCTTCTCTTACTCTCCTTTGTTAACCTATATTTCAGACAATGGTTCTCAGAGACTGCTCACTTTACTCAGTTCAGATCAGTGAGGTCATATACTGTTCATCCTTCAGTGCCTGGCTTGCTTCACTCAACATAAGGTCTTCAAGATTCATCCACATTATTCCATGTGTTAGCACTTTATTTCTTCTTATAGCTGAGTAATATTCCATTGTATGTATGTACCACATTTTGCTTATCCATTCGTCTGTTGATGGGCACCGGGGCTGATTCCAACTTTTGGCAATGGTGAACAATGCCGCTATGAACATTGGTGTGCATATATCTGTTTGTATTTTTGTTTTCAGTTCTTCTGGGTATATACCCAGCAGCGGAATTGCTGGATCATACGGAAGATCTATTGCTAGTTTTCTGAGGAACCGCTAAACTGTCCTCCACAGTGGCTGGAACATACCACAGTCCCACCAGCAGTGGATGAGGGTTCCTATTCCTCCACATCCTCTCCAACATTTAGTGTCTCCTGTTTTTTCAAAAGCTGCCATTCTGATGGGTGTAAGATGGTATCTCATTGTAGTTTTGATTTGCATTTCCCTGATAGCAAGTAATGCTGCGCATTTTTTCATGTGGTTTTTAGCCATTTGTATTTCTTCCTTGGAGAAGTGTCTTTTCAGGTCACTTGCCCATTTTTTAAATGGGTTGTTTGTCCTTTTATTTTTGAGGTGTAGGATTTCTTTATATATGCAGAATATTAGGCTCCTATCAGATATATGGCAGCCGAATATTTTTTCCAATTGGGTAGGCTGCCTTTTTATTTTCTTAATAACATCCTTAGAGGTGCAGAAGTTTTAATTTTGAGGAGATCCCATTTATCAATTTTTTCTGTTGCTGCTCGTGCTTTGGCTGTGAAGTTCATGAAACCATTTCCTATTACAATGTCCTGTAGATGCTTCCCTACATTATCTTCCAAGGTTTTTATGGCTTTGGCTCTTACATTTAGGTCTTTGATCCATCTTGAGTTGATTTTTGTATAAGGTGTGAGATGGTATTCTTCTCTCATTCTTTTGAATATGTATATCCAGTTCTCCAAGCACCACTTGATAAGGAGGCCACTCTTTCCCAACTGATTGGGCTTTGTGGCCTTGTGAAATATCAGATGACTGTATATGCAAGGATCTATATCAGAATTCTCAATCTGGTTCCATTGGTCAGTAGGTCTATCCTTGTGCCAATACCATGCAGTTTTGATCACTGTCGCTTTGTAGTATGTTTTAAAGTCAGGTAATGTGATACCTCCAACTTCATTTTTCTTTTTCAATATATCTTTGGCAATTCAGGGCCCCTTGCCTCTCCAAATATATTTTGTGGCAAGTTTTTCCAGTTCCTTAAAAAATATATTGTTAACTTTTATTGGGATTGCATTAAATCTGTAGATTATTTTGGATAGGATAGACATCTTGATGATGTTTAATCTTTCCATCCATTAACAGGGAATATTTTTCCATTTATTTAAGTCTTCTTTGATTTCCTTTAACAGTGTTGTGTAGTTTTCTGTATATAAGCCCTTTACATCTTTAGATAAATTTATTCCTAGGTATTTGATTCTTTTAGTTACTATTGTAAATGGTATTTTTTTCCTGATTTCCTCTTCAGTTTGCTGGTTATTGGTGTACAGAAATGCTACTGATTTTTGAGCGTTGATCTTATAGCCTGCAACATTACTGAATTCCTTTATAAGTTCTAGAAGCCGTGTTGTCGATTTCTCAGGGCTTTCTATGTATAGGATCGTGTCACCTGCAAATAATGAAATTTTTACTTCTTCATTTCCAATCTGGATGCCTTTTAGGTCCTTTTCTTGTCTCAGTGCTCGTGCAAGTACTTCTAAGACAATGTTAAATAGGAGTGGTGATAGTGGGCATCCATGTCTTGTTCCCGAACTCAGAGGGAAGGCTTTTAGGATTTCACCATTGAAAATGATGTTAGCTTTGGGTTTTTCATATATATCCTTTATCATTTTCAGAAAGTTTCCATCTATTCCTATCTTTTGTAGTATTTTTATGAGGAAAGAGTGCTGTATTTTGTCGAATGCTTTTTCTGCATCTATAGAGATGATCATGTGATTTTTTTTCTTTCAGTTTGTTTATGTGATGTTTTACATTAATTTATTTTTTTATATTGAACCATCCTTGCATACCTGGGATGAAACCTACTTCGTCATGGTGTATAATCCTTTTGATATGTTGTTGAATGTGATTAGCAAGTATTTTGTTAAGGATTTTAGCATCTAGGTTCATTAGAGAAATTGGTCTGTAATTTTCCTTTCTTGTGGTATCTTTATTTGGTTTTGGTATTAGGGTAATGTTGGCATCATAGAATGACTTAGGTAATATTCCTTCTACTTCTATTTTTTGGAAGAGCTTAAGTAGAATTGGTGTTAGCTCTTTCCGGAATGTTTGGTAGAATTCAGCTGTGAAGCCATCTGGTCCTGCACTCTTCTTAGTTGGGAGGTTTTTAATGACTGAGTCTATCTCTTTACTTGTAATTGGGCTGTTGAGTTCATCTATTTCTTCTTTCATCAATGTCGGCTGTTTGTGGGTTTCTAGAAACTTGTCCATTTCCTCTAAATTTTCATTCCTGTTGGCATATAATTTTTCAAAGTATCCTCTTATGATACCCTTTATTCCTGTGGGGTCAGTAGTGATATCACCTTGCTCATTCCTTATTTTATGTATTTGCATCTCTTCTCTCTTTTTCTTTGTTAGTCTGGCTAAGGGTTTGTCAATTTTGTTGATATTCTCGAAGAACCAGCTTTTGGTTTTGTTTATTGTTTCCAGTGCTTTCTTATTCTCTATTTCATTTAGTTCTGCTCTAATCTTGCTTATTTCCTGCTTTCTACTTCCTTTAGATTTAATTTGTTGTTATTTTTCCAATTCCTCCAAGTGTGCAGTTAGGTCTTCAATTTTAGCTCTTTTTTCTTTTTTAATATATGAATTTACGGCTATGAACTTCCCTCTCAGGACTGCTTTCGCTGCATCCCATAGGTTTTGATATGTTGTGTTGTTGTTTTCATTAGTTTCAAGGTAGTTACTGATTTCTTTTCAAATTTCCTCTTTGACCCACTGTTTGTCTAAGAGTGTGTTGTTTAACTTCCATATCCTTGTGCCTAACCTGTTTCTCTGGCCCTTATTGATTTCCAACTTCATTCCGTTGTGGTCAGAGAAATTACTTTGTATAATCTCAATATTTCTGAATTCATTGAATCTTGTTTTGTGGCCTAGCATTTGTTCTATTTTGGAGTATGTTCCATGTGCACTGGAGGAGAATGTAAATCCCGCTGTATTTGGGTGTAGTGTTCTGTATATGTCAATTAAGTTCAAATCTTCTAATGTATTGTTGAGTGCCTTAGTTTCTGTATTGATTCTCTGCCTAGATGTTCTGTCTAATGATGATAGTGGTGTGTTGAAATCTCCTGCTATAATTGTAGAGGAATTTATTTCTCCTCTTAGTTTTTCCAGATTTTGCCACATGTATTTTGAGGCACCTCGATTAGGTTCATAAATGTTGATGATTGTTCTCTCTTCTTGAGAGATTACTCCTTTTACTAATATGTAGTTTTCATATTTATCTCTTACAATAGTTTTGCACTTAAAGTCTACTTTGTCTGATATTAGAATAGCTACTCCTGCCCTTTTTTGTCTATTGTTAGCTTGTAAAATTGTTTTCTAGCCATTCACTTTCATCCTCCTTGAATCCCTGGGTCCAAGGTGGGTTTCTTTTAGACAGCATATAGATGGATCATATTTTGTTATCCATTCTGCCAATCTGTGTCTTTTGATTGGTGAATTTAATCCATTAACATTCAGTGTTATTATTCGTAACGGATTTCTTACTTCAGCCATTTTTTCTTTGGGTTAATGTATGTCATATGTTGTTTTGTTTCTTTTTTTTTGACTTTTCAGTTATTTTTAAACTCTCCTCCAACTCTCTCTCCCTTGTTTTTTCCTTTCAACTTGTAGAGATTTCTTTAGTATTTCTTGAAGTGCTGGTTTCTACTTAACATACTCTCTTAATTTCTGTTTATCTGTGAATATTTTGAAGTCTCCATCATTTTTGAATGCCAGTTTTGCTGGATAGAGAATTCGTGGCTGGAAGATTTTTTTCTTTTAATATTTTCAGTATGTCATACCACTGTCTTCTTGCCTCCATGGTTTCAGCTGAGAAATCAGCACTTAGTCTTATTGTGCTTCTCTTGTATGTGATGGCTCTCTTTTCTCTTGCTACCTTGAGTATTTTCTCTTGTCTTGAGCATTGGACATTCTGACAAGTATATGTCTTGGAGTTGGCCTGTTGGGATTTATACTATTTTGTGTGCACTGTGCTTTCTGGATCTGCACATCCATCTCTCTCAATAGAATTGGGAAGTTTTCAGCCATAACTTCCTTAAACACTCCTTCTGTTCCCTTTCCCTTCTCTTCTCCTTCTGGGATGCCCATAAAGCATATGTTTGTGCGTCTTGCATTATCGGTTAATTCCCTGAGACCATACTGGATTTTTTCTATCTTTTTGTCTATCTTTTCTACAATCTCTTTGATTTCAACTGTATTGTCTTCCATATCACTAATTATTTCCTCTGCCTGTTCAAATCTGCTGCCATGTGAGTCCAGTGTCTTTTTCATTTCTTGCCTTGTGCCTTTGTTCGCCATCATATCCATTACCTTTTTAGGTGTGTTAGCTATTTCTTCAGAATGTTCTCCCAGTGTCTTCTTTATATCCTTAATCTCTTCCTTCAGTTCTTTAAGTTGGTCCATGATATTTGTTTGGATAGCTTTGATTAGTTGTTCGATGTACTGCATTGCTTCCTGGTTTTTATTTTGTGCATTGAACTGTTCCATGTTTTCCAGTTTTTCAGAGTCATTTGCATTTTTCTGTTGCTCTCTGGTCATCATATTATTTTGATGGGTTTGTTCAGTTGATTAACTTTTCTCTATGCTCTAGAATTTTATTTAGCTGTTGGTTCTGCGTGTGAGTTAAGTTTTCTCTTTGGCAGTTTTCTTCTTATTTTATTTCCTTGCTTCTTTCTATGTTCCCTTGAAGGCAAAAGGTTAGGGCCAGAGGAATCAAAAGATGTAAGGAAGGCAGAAGGATAATAGAAATATTGATAAAAGTTAGAAGAGGAGCAAAATGAGACTTAATGAGATGAATATTTAACTTGTGTAGGCAGTGTAGAGTACTAGGAAAAAATATGGAGTTCCTACAATGGACTGGGAAAACAAATGGAGGAATATATATATATATATATATATAGTGATTTAGAAGCCTAGAATTATGAGGAGGGAGAGAAATAGTAAAGAAAGGTCTGAAAGGAAAAAGTTAATACTAATAAAAAAAAATAAGAAGAAAACCAAATAGATGGGATAGGAATTGACACCCTTAAGTTGTGGGCCTATGAAAAAAATGTTGTCTCTAAGAGCCACAACAGAAAACAGAAGGCAGAAAGATGCAGGAATTATAAGCATTAGCTTGTAATAGAGAATCAATATATACAGCGAGTGGGAAATTACTGAATAAGAAGCCCAGCAAAGAGGCGACAAGCTGGCAGCACCTATTAAAAAAAAATAGAAGAAAAAAGGAAGGGGGGAGGAAAAAGGAAATAATAGCAATAGACCAGAAAGTAACAGAGAGAAACCAAAGATCCACACAGGCAAGCAGTCAAACAGAGCTAAGGGGGTCAATGATTCCCCTAGGGTCCAGGTGGATCCTTCCTGCCTACTTGTGTTTATCAATGAATTTCCCCACAGGGTTCTATATGCAGGTCCTGAAGCAGCTTTTAGCTATTAAACTAAATTGAAAAGTATTTATTTTTCATTTGTTGAGGTGACCTCACTTTTTTTTTTTTAATTTTTTTAGCCAAATGGACCCAAAATAATTCCTCCTCAAATCAACCCCTTTACGGAAGAGACCCTAGCTGGGCCCGTGGAAATTAATCAAGCACATTCCACTTTCCGGACTCCCCAGGTTAGCTGAAGCTCTGATGTTAGTCAGTGAGGAGTGCTAAAGACGGCGGATTCTGCCCCTTCTGGCGCCGAGCTCGAGCGTCACCGGGCTGCTCAGTAAATCAGTTTGAGTGCAGATTCCTGTCTGCTCTCAGCCTAATGCTGCTTCGGGTCAGTTTATCTGCTCCCCAAAGCTATGGGGCAGTGCAGGCAACCAAATTGATGTCTAAAAATATAAAATACCCTTCCCTGTCTTCCAACAGAACCCTCCCTTTTTTGGGAAGTGTCCCTTCTTCCTGGTTCCGCAGCGGCCCGGGTTTATCCCTGGGTGGCTAGGGAAATCAGTTGCATTTCTTGACCAAAATCCCCCTTCCGGTTCACTGGGTGCTGATTAGCTCATCTGTTCTCTTCACACCGTTTTTATGTCGATGTTAGCATTGTTATAACTGTTATACAGATAGTGAAGTTTAGCTACTAAATGTTGTCAATGTTTTACAGTACAGTGTACAATTAGGCGGTACTGTTTAATAATTTCTGATGATATTTACCATGTCTTTTGTACATCATTGTAAGGTAATGAAAAACATTTCCCCTGACCACTAACTACCCCCTGTTTGATATTTTCTGTTCCTTCCTCCCTATCACCCTAGGGCACATGACACCCCCCCTGTCTTGACTCATTTGATGACAAGATTCATGGTTACATGCAACAAGAGGTCTTGACATGCTGATTGTCCTCCCCTACTAGGATCCACCCTTGCTCCTAAAAAAAGCCACCTGTCTGTTTCTGGGTGAATGGGTCCTCCCAAAGATGGGGGTCCATCTCCTTCCCATTCACTGTGTGGGTCTCCACTCCCTGACAGAACACATTAAGTTAGGATGAACACTCACACACTCCCCAGAAGCCTACTCCAGATGCACCCCTTCCTGAATGCCCCCCGAACCTACACCCTAAACCAGTAACAATACCTTGTCATACTGCCATCAGAGCATTCCCAGTCCTGCACTTTCAACATCATACCCACAAATCCCATGTTCACCTAGTCCCCCTTCCATCTCTTCCCCCAGTATCCTGGGTATTCTAGCCCACTCTTCCCAATCTACCCATCTGTCAACCATGCACCACCAAATCCAGTTATATCACTACCCACCTGTCCTGTCCTTCAATATGCAACTTTACTCTATCACTTTACCATAGATTATGTCCATATGCATGATGGCTCAAAACCTCTTCTCCTTCTCACCCTTGTTAACTTATCATTCAGACAATGGTTCTCAGAAACTGTTCACTTTCCTCAATTCAAATCAGTGAGATCATTTACTGTACATCCTTCAATGCCTGGCTTGCTTCACCCAACATAAGGTCTTCAAGATTCATCAATGTTATCCTGTGTTAGCACTTTATTCCTTCTTACAGCTGAGTAATTTCCCATTGTATGTATGTACCACATTTTGTTTATCCATTCATCTGTTGATGGGAACCAGGGCTGATTCCAACTTTCAGCAATTGTGAACAATGCCGCTATGAACATTGGTGTGCATATATCTGTTCGTGTCTTTTTTTTCCCCATATCTTCTGGGTATATGTCCAGCAGTGGAATCACTGGATCATACAGAAGATCTATTGTTAGTTTTCTGCAGAACCACCAAACTGTCCTCCACAGTGGCTGGACCATTCCACAATCCCACCAGCAGTGGATGATGGTTCCTATTCCTCCACATCCTCTCCCACACTTAACAGTCTGCTGTTTTCTAATAGCTGCCATTCTGATGGGTGTATGTTGGTATCTCATTGTAGTTTTGATTTGCATTTCCCTAATAGCTAGTGATGTTGAGCATTTTTCATGTGCTTTTTAGCCATTTGTATTTCTTCCTTGGAGAAGTGTCTTTTCAGGTCACTTGCCCATTTTTTAAATGGGTTTTTTGTCTTTTTATTTTTGAGGTGTTGGATTTCTTTATATATGCAGGATATTAGGCTCCTATCAAATATATGGTTGCAAAATATTTTCTGCCATTGGATAGGCTGCCTTTTAATTTTCTTAATAACATCCTTTCAGATGCAGAAGTTTTTAATTTTGAGGAGATCCCATTTATCTATTTTTTCTCTTGCTGCTCATGCTTTGGCTGTGAAGTTCATGAAACCATTTCCTATTACAAGGTCCTGTAGATGCTTCCCTACATTATCATCCAAGGTCTTTATGGTTTTGTCTCTTATATTTAGATCTTTGATCCATCTTGAGTTGATTTTTGTATAAGGTGTGAGATGGTATTCTTTTCTCATTCTTTTGGATATGGATATCCAGTTGTCCAAGGACCACTTGTTAAAGAGGCCATTCTCTCCCAACTGAGTGGGCTTGATGGCCTTGTTGAATATCAGGTCACTGTATATGTAAGGATCTATATCACAACTCTCAATCCGGTTCCATTGGTCAGTAGGTCTATCCTTGTGCCAATACCATGCAGTTTTGATCACTGTAGCTTTGTAGTATGTTTTAAAGTCAGGTAATGTGATACCTCCAACTTCATTTTTCTTTTTCAATATGTCTCTGGCAATTTGGGGCCTCTTACTTTTCCAAATAAATTTTGTAGTTAGTTTATCCAGTTCTTTAAAAAATAGTGTTGATTTTTATTGGGATTGCATTAAAACTGTAAAGTTGTTTAGGTAGGATAGTCATCTTCATGATGTTTAGTCTTCCTTTCCATGAACAGGGAATATTCTTCCATTTATTTAAGTCTTCTTTGATTTCCTTTAACAGTTTTGTGTAGTTTTCTGTATTATATAAGTCATTGATATCTTTAGTTAAATTTTTTCCTAGGTATTTGATTCTTTTAGTTACTATTATAAATGGTATTTTTTTCTTGATTTCCTCCTCACATTGCTCGTTATTGGTGTACAGAAATGCCACTGATTTTTGAGCATTGATCTTATAGCCTGAGACATTAATGAACTCCTTTATAAGTTCTAGAAGCTTTGTTGGAAATTTCTCAGGGCTTTCTATGTACAGGATCATGTTGTCTGCAAATAATGAAATTTTTACTTCTTCCTTTCCAATTTGGATTCCTTTTATATATTTTTTTTGCCTCAGTGCTCAAGCAAGTACTTCTAAGACAATGTTAAACAGGAGTGGTGACAGTGGGCATCCTTGTCTTGTTCCCAGTCTCAGTGGGAAGGCTTTTAGGATTTCACTATTGAAGATAATATTAGCTTTGGGTTTTTCATACACACCCTTTATCATATTCAGAAAGTTTCCTTCTATTCCTATCTTTTGCAGGGTTTTCATCATGAAAGAGTGCTGTATTTTGTCAAATGCTTTTTCTGCATCTATAGAAAAAACCATGTGATTTTTTCTTTTCAATCTGTTTATAGGTTGTATCACATTGCTTGATTTTCTTATATTGAACCATCCTTGCATACCCGGGATGAAACCCCCTTGGTCATGGTGTATAATCCTTTTGATATGTTGCTGAAGTCAATTGGCAAGTATTTTGTTAAGGATTTTAGCATCTAGGTTCATTAGAGAAATTGGTCTGTAATTTTCCTTTCTGTAGTATCTTTGTTTTGTTTTGGTATTAGGGTAATGTTGGCATTATAGAATGAGTTTGGCAATATTCCTTCTACTTCTATTTTTTGGAAGAGCTTAAGCAGAATTGGTATTAGCTTTTTCCGAAATGTTTGGTAGAATTCAGCTGTGAAGCCATCTGGTCCTGGACTCTTATTAGTTGGGAGGTTTTTGATGACTGAGTCTATCTCTTTACTTGTAATTGGACTGTTGAGTTCATCAATTTCTTCTTTCATCAATGTAGGCTGTTTGTGAGTTTCTAGAAACTTGTCTATTTCCTCTAAATTATCATTCTTGTTGGCATATAATGTTTCAAAGTGTCCTCTTATGATACACTTTTATTTCTGTGGGGTCAGTAGTGATATCCCCTTGTCCATTCCTTATTTTGTACATTTCCATCTGTTCTCTCTTTTTCTGTTATTCTTGCTAAGGGTTTGTCAATTTTATTGATCTTCTTGAAGAACCAGCTTTTGGTTCTTTCCAACCACAATAGACTGGAAAACCAAATAGAGGAATACATGTATAATGACTTAGAAGGCTAGAATGATGAGGAGAGAGAAAGAGTAAAGAAAGGGCTGAAAGGAAAAAATTAATATTAATTTAAACAGAATAAAACAGAATAGATAGAATAGAAATTGACACCCTAAAGTTGTGGGTAATGAAAAAACTTGGTATGTGAGAACCACAACAGAAAGCAGAAGACAGAAAGGTGAAGGAAGTAAAAGAGATAGTGTTGGGAGACAAAATCAATATATAGAGAGAATGGGAAATCACTGAGTAAGAAGCATAGCAAAGAAGAGAGAAGCTAGCAGCACCTAATTTTAAAAAATGAAAGAAAAAAGAAGGTGGGGAGGAATGAGGAAAGAAAAGGAGGAGACAACAAACAAACAGAGAAAAACCAAACAGCCACACAAGCAAGCAGTCAAACAATTCTCATGAAGAACAGTGTTCCTTCTTTGGCCCTTGTGGAACATCTCAGCCTGTTTGTATTTATTAATCAATTGCCCTGCAAGGTTCTATCTGCAGGTTTTGAGGCAGATTTTTAGCTATTAAACTAAATTAAAAAGAAAAATTCATTTTTTTATCTTTTAAAGTGACTGTCTTCTTTTTTTGGCAAAATAAGGGACTCAAAATATGTCCTCTTCTAGACCTCCCCCTTCACTGAGGGGACCCTAACTAGGCTCATGGACACTAATCAAGCACTTCCCACTTCCTGGCCTCCGCAGGGGAGCTGAAACTCTGAAGCTAGTCCGTGTAGAACCATAAAAATAGCTGACTCTACCCCCTCTGGAGCCAAGCCTCACTATCGCTGGGCTGTTGGGTAAATCAGGCTTCCTCAGTAGATTCACCTCTCCCCTCAGCCTGGTGCTGCTTCAAGCTGGCTTATCTGCTCCCCAAAGCTATGAGGGGGTCCAGAAAGGGGTCCTTTCAACAGAAAGGAAACCCCTCTCCACCTTCTGTCAGAACTCTCTCACTCTCAGAGAATGCTCCTTCTCACTGGATTGCCAGTGGTGGATGGGGTATATCCCTGGGCAGCTAGGTAAGTCAAATTCCTCAGCAGATTTGCCACTACCCTCAGCCTGGTCCTGCTTCAAGCCAGCTATTTGCTCCCCAAGGCTGCAAGGAGTTCCAGGCAGCAAAATCCACAGAAAGGAATGCCCTATTAACCCTCCACCAGTATCCTCCCACTCTTGGAGATCGCTCCCTCTCACCGAGCTGCCTCGGGAATCGCGGCTCAAACCAGCCTCTTTCCTTGAGGGTGAGGCTCAGCCATCTGTGTTAACCTCCAGGGACAGGGTTAAAACTCATGAATCTCTTCTGAGCAATCAATGCCATTGAGCTGCCTCCAGATAGATGTCCCAATCTTCTCACTCCATGCACCCACAGCACAGACCCCCAGGCAGGACCCCATCCCCAATCAGCTGTTCTTAGAGAGTTAGTCAGTGAGTGCCCTCCTAAACCAACACCATCTTGATCCCCAGAAACCATTCTTTACAATCTTGTTTATAGCTCTCATGTCCTGGACAAACCTGTATTCATTACTAGTGCCAGGCTTCAAGACTGGGAGTATAGGTGTATTATATGGAAACTGACAATACCTAATAAGATCAGCTCCTTTCAATGTCTCAATAACTGGTTTAATGCTTCTTCTAGCCTTCAATGGTACAAGTTATTGATGTATGTTTGGTTGATTTACTACTGTTTTGAGCTCAGTCTTTTCTGGGAGGCTGTTACAGCCTTCCCTGGAAAGCAAAATACTCATAGCTCAGAGGCAAGTTGTTCCAATATGTTGGTAAGTTCAGGGTCCTTTTCAGGTTCTTAAGCTTGTAGGAGGGCAATTGCAGTCCTTTGTCAGGGGGTATTTGAATTTTCTTCAGCTTGTAGGAGGGCAAATGCAGTCCTTTGTCAGGAGGTACTTGAATTTTCAGGAGGACCTCTCCTTCTGAAAACACAGCTTGAGCATTTAACCTGGTCATCAAGTCCCTTTGCAGCAAGGGTACAGGACACTCAGACACATACAAAAATCAATGTGTAAATATTCCTTTCCAATTTTGCAATCTAGGGGGCTATAAAAGCACTCTAAGTGTGCTCTGAGTTTTTAGTCCAATTATCATTATCTGTTCATTTGTTTTTGTTATTAATTGCTGATTCAGCACTGAATAGGCTGCCCCTGCATCAATAAGTCCCTCACTTTACTTCCCACCTGTACATTTACCTGAGGTTCTTGGTGGGAGATGGGAATTGCGGATGAAAGTGCTGCCAATTTCCTCAGGCTCCTCCTAATCAGAATCCTGACTTGAGCCCACAGGCCATCATATCTATTTTGCTTTTCTTCTTTTTCATTCTTTCTTTTCTTTTTAAACCAACTTAGGGCATTCTATTTCCAATGTTGTTCTTCCTTACAATAAGCACACTGTTCTTTAGTAGTACTATTACCTCCCACTTTAAATCCCTTGCTTTACTCCCTCTGTAGTTTGTTTCCACTCAGAGTGACTGCTAACAATGCAATCTGATGCTCTAGCTTTTGCTTCTGGCCTTGTTCCCAGTTATTGTATTCTTTGAAGGCAACATTTATTAGCCTTGCCATAGGCATCAAAAGCCCACCTTCTATTTTCTTCAATTTATGATGGATGTCTGGAGAACTTTGGCTATTTAAGGTCATATTAGTTATCCTAGAATTCTCACACTTCCCTGGATGTACATCAGTGTATCTATGGTATTGCTCAAAAGATCTTTTCAAAAAGGCTTAGGAACTCTCATTAGAATCTTGATGCACTCCTTGTATTTTATTCCTGGATCCCCAATACTTAAACCAGCAAAAATGCATACCTTATAATCATTCAACTGGGCACACTCCATGGTCTTGTTTGGGTCCCATTGGGGATCTACTTCAGGATCAGCATCTCCTTTATCAGTAAAAACAGGTTTCTGAGGATCCCTTCCCTCAGACACCCATCTTCTTGTCTACCATTATCCAGAACCATATAACTTTCCTCTGGAGACAGTAAAACATCCAATAATGCCTGAATATCTGCCCAATTAGGTGTGTGTGTGGCAAAAATAGATACAAACACCTTCTCATTTGTTCAGGATCTTCTCTATAGCTAAGGGTGCTATTTTTCCAATTAAAAAAACCAGAAGTTGAGAATGGGGTGTGTAACAGCATGAATTCTTGAGACTGTATTTGATCATCAATTCTTAAAGGGACTTGGTGCATTAGGAATTGCCCTACCTCAGAAGTGGCTGCTCTCTGAGAAAGTTGTACACCACTATAGGTGTGGGGTGGGGAATCAGTTCTCCCAGCCGTGCCCTCTCTTAGATCATGAGGAGGTGCTGCAGGGGCATCAGGAGCTACCACTGAAACCACAAGGGGGAGTGGAGAAGGGAAGAGAATATCATCTAAGGGTTACCCCATCAGCTGCTCAAGGCTCTAGAGGCACTTTCTTTTGTCTCTTCAAAACTAGTAATTTACATTTTTCCAAGTCTTCGTGGTTATAATACAATTCTAAAAACATTTGAACATAAGGAACTGCATCACATTTGTAATTTTTCTTTTGCAAAACAAATCCAATTGCAAAATTTTATTGACATTCAAAGACTCATGTTTAGGTTACCTTTTACCATCATCCAATTTATACTGTGGCCAGGCAACATTGCAATAGAAAGTCATTTTCTTTTTCTTAAGGGGGTAACCTCCATGTTTAGACCAATTTTCCAGTTTACAACCCAGAGGAAAACCCATAGATGCCATATTCTGATTTTCCTATGGCTTGGTAACACCAAGAGAAATCATGAAGACAGAACATCAGGAACAGGAGCTCCTCAAAGATAACAGGTTCCTCAACTTCAAAGCAAAAATCTGATTATAAAATCAACTAGTAATCTCCAAATCTGTGATCACAGATAATGGGAATCAAATCCACAAGGTCCAAATTCACAAGCTCAGATCAATTTAAAATTCAACAATCCCTTTGGCATGAACAGACTGAAAAGCCAACCAACACTTTTCTAGGCATGAGCAGACTGGCAGAACCAATCCAACAGTATCCTTGGCAGGAGCAGATTAACAAAGTTAAAATAAACATAGATCAGAACAGAAGAAAGAATTTCACACACTAACAAAACACAGGGAAAAACCCAGTTTCAGAATCACCTTCACACAAAGTGCCCAGTGTCTGCCCATGACAGAAACTTCAACCAGAACCTCCAGCCTCAGAAATCCCAGGGCAGCTGCTAGACATGGAGTGCCAGGGAAGCCACATAGATGATGAGACATGAATCAGGGCTGCTCTGGGGGCTGCATCACAGAGCAGTGCAGCCTGGCTGGCTCACCAAATCATTACCATAAGAATGATTACTTCCCATAGATGGGCTATCCTGATCCAGTACCATAAGGGAGAAACAAATCTTTCAGTGAGAAGGTGATTTATTGCAAGTTCACAAGCAAATAACTGGACTCTTCCCAAAACCAGTCCAAAGTGAAAATGGGAGCTAGAGGTTTTTATAAGCGAAAAAGGGAGTAGGTGAGAAGTAAAACAAGTTTTTAAAAAAAGTGATGCCAGGGGTCTTGTGAGGAGGGTATACAATTTGTCAGTCCTGTGTTGTCTTAAGCACATTCAACTTGTCCTTGGTTTCAGTGGCTATTTGACCACAGTTTAGTTATTGTTGTGCCAACTGCTCAAGGATATCAAGTATTTTTTTTGTCTCTGAGAAAATTTACAAATTTATTGGGTCATAAGGTCCTCTGACACCATTCTGTCTGGTTTGGCTTTGAGACATTATTTATATTTATGTAAGCTAAACTGAGAGGTTCTATTTAATATCTTTCAGGGAATTAAGTGCAAATAGTAAACTTCTAAAATTAGATTAATAGAAAACCAGCACAATTAGTGTATTAGAGTTTTCAGAGCTGCTTAAGTGAAGAAATTTTTAGTAAACACATTTCCATCTATTACATCTACAGTATACTGAGATTTCACTTCTTATTTTAGGTTCAATGCTAAAAGTGAATTTTGTCATTTTTATAAACTGACAAGACATGTGAAATTAGATAGCATGCCACAGAAAAATTGCATAAAATAATCTCTTTTCCTTGTTTTCACATAGAAAATAAAGTTTCTCCTTAGTTCTAATTAGATTATTTCCACTTCCATTTCTAATTGAAGTGTGATATTTTCTTCAACTCCTTCAACAGATGTCATATGGAATTGCTGAGTTTTTTTAGAATTAATGTTTTTTCAGTACCTCCAGAGCTGGAGAACTCTGACTTTGTGTTCCAGGTGACTCACAGACACACAAAGCTTTAGGAGGCTTCTAGTTTGTATATAAAGGGCAAACCATCTCAGAATACAGGAATAATAACTAAAATCCAGAAACAAATGTGACTGCTGCAAGAGCCTATACTTTAGGCTCTAAATTTTATGATCATTTTCCAAATGAAACCATTTCCAGAAACAAATATTTGACAGTTAAGTTTTTTTGTAAGTTTCTCTTTTACATTTTTACTAGGGTTATGTTAATTAACAAGGAGAACATGACTTACAGATACACATTCCTTCTTGATTAAAGTCCTTTTTTCCCTGAAGATGAAGCTTTGACTGGCAGATGACTGTAAGCACTTTTGGAGAGGCATTAGTGTAAACAGTGTAGTTGATCAGGAAAATAGGTTATTTCTGTGACATATATCTTCCCAACAATAACTAACACTGTTGCCTAATATGCAGATCAATATCAGGTCAGTGAGAAGATTAAGTTTTTAGAAAGTTTATACAATCCCTAAATATTTATATGATGTTTTTACCCACAGAAATTTAACCAACAGAAGGTTACAAAATCTCTTTTAATTTTATAAGCTTTTCAAAACACTCCCCTTTGCAACTTACAGCATATCAAATACACAACTATTTTAGCTCCTCACTTTTTACAAGATGAAAGAGCAAATCTTTTGCAATAATTTGAAATAAATCCTATGGCTTGACTTTGAGGAAAGACAATGTCAAAAGTCTTCAGGTTTGAACATTATATCTTTTTAAAAGTAAGGACTTGTTTTTCTTAAACAACCAAGGATATGTTCTGGTTAATATAAAGCACTAATAACTTTATGGTAAAACATAGGATTTCTGCTCTTTACATTGATGTTTCAGGGGAAAAACTACTTATTAAAACCAGACTAATAATATAGGAAAACTTTGTTGCTTTAATAGAAAATCAAATTTTAATGTTGCATCAGTATACTATTTGAAACTAAGGCTTTAAAAAAAATTTATAGATAGACCTATCAAATCATGCTCAACTTTGACCATGACAATTCCTTTTCCACAAATATCTGAATTTCCTATATTCATTTAGGTTTCGTCTGACATTTTTCTCTTAATAACCAGTTCTTTTACCATGGGACAAATTTACTTTCTTTTTTCCTAAATAAAAATCACATCCTTTATACTTTACATATTTATGTTACCCAAATGATTTTGGAAACTGTATTCAAACATACTACAACATACAATTATCATCAAAGTCAAACAACCTTGTCAGAATAATGATTCAATTTGGTTGAATGAAAACATAATTTCTTCACTTTATTTAATTTTTATTTTTGGATTTTATAAAGGGTATTTATTTGGGGTAGAAGCTTACAGTCACAAGGCCATGAAGTGTAAGTTATTTCTCTCACCAAAGTCTGTTGCCATGAGTTGGAGTGATATGGTTGCTGGTCTCTGTGAGTGTTCACCCTTCTTCTTCCTCATAAAGCTCCATGGTCCCAGCTTCTTCTGATCTCAGCTGTAGGCTAGCATAAGGCTTATCTCTCTCCCTAGGTCTTGTTTCTTTCTGGGTGTTTTCAACTGTTCAGGGTTCTATAAAACTAGAACAATTATAGCTCATAGTGAAAGGTTTTTGGAAATATATGTTTTCTTCAGGTTACCATTTTAGTGGTATATCAATGAGATATATTATGAAACATTTATAGGAACACATTTCTGAAACCACAATCTGGAGGGAAATTTGGGGTGAGATTTGATGCTATCAAGTCTAAGCCATGATTTAATTGCAGGATTACAAATGTGGTTAGTATTTTTCTATATTTTTCTTCTTTCCATTTATGAATCGTTTGGTTCAAAAGATACTAAACTTTGCCAGCAAAATTTTTATTAATGAGGTTATTCAGGTCCAATTATAATTAATATGGAAATAGAACAGAGATCATTAATTTTGTTACTAGTATTCTTTGTTCTTTTAAAATAATTAGTGGAACTATACAAATGAAACAATGAAAACATGTTTTGCATAAGAAGATTTGTCTAAATACCTAACATATCTTAGTTAATGCACATTTGAAACAATAATAAACAATCTTTTAGGGCTTCCTATTTTGAGGAAGGTTTAGGGAATTACTTTTTTATGTCTAGGTTGTTTACAGTAATACTAGTAAATACTAGTATTTACACAAATACTAGTGCTCTGAACCTTGGTGTCTAGAGGTTTTATTTAGCTGGATAAAAAAGATTTATTTTTTCTTAGTTTGTTTTCTTTCCATATTGTTTTGCCTATTAAGATTTTTGCATGACTATTATAAGTAGTTCTGTAAACTAAAGTTCTGAGTGTTCAGGCTCATAAGTCTGAATAATAAGACTGAATTCTTTGCAAGACCCACTTAGATTTTGGGGAATTTTATCATAGAAGGGGAGTTAGTCTAAGTTATGACACAGGACAAAGACAGGAGGATTTCAAAGGCACCAGAAGCTTGGTTTCCCCAAATTCTGGGACTTCAGGAGTAATAATTTATATATAGGTATATTTGTTTTTGATCAAACAAATATATATCTCTCTTAAGAATTTTTCTTTTTTTAATTCAGTATTACCATAAAAGGCAAGAAAATACACATAAAACCAACAGACAGACATAAATAGTCAACAAAAAACAGGAAAACACAGAAATATAAATCATACTCATTTGAACTATAATTTTGCACCATTTTCTGCAAATTCTTATTCTGATACAAAGGCATAAAATATTTTATATAAGGAATTGCATCTCATTTTTCTCTTATAATACAAATTTAATTTTATTTTAGTATTATTCTTTATAGAATCACTTTCAGGCTATTTCCCTTCTGATATAAAATCATATTGAAGCCTGGCATTTTATCACAGAAATATATTTCTCTTCTTTTTCATAGGTTCATAACTAGACATTGGCCAGTTGTTTAAAACTCATTTAAGAGGATTTAAACTCTTCTTCATAGTATTACAGGTTTTACCTGTGGCCAAAAATAACAAACACAAGAATCCAATAACTAAAATGGGACTCTAACCCACAACCAATCAAATCAAAGAGCAATATTAGCAGTTTGGAGACTTACTCTCATAAACCATGGGGTAGGTTACTGGTAAGCAAGTGTCCTGATTAAGGTAGGGCTTTAATTCACAATCAGCAGCCAGTAACCAAAATGGAACTCAAACCCCAAACTAAAAGCAAATGTAAAAGACTGGCAAAAGATTATGCACATATTCAAAGTTATTCATTCAAAAGATGTTTTTTTCTCAGAACTGTTTCTCTGCTCAAAATAAAAAATGAAGCCTCAAAGGGGTCGATGACACTGAAGAGATTGGGGAGGAATCCCAATCAATGAACCTCTAGAATAAAAGAATCAAGATGGACACATAGGATCAGCAGCTGGTGCTCATCTCCACAAGGGTACATGGAAACCTCCTGTTTTTGCTCAAAAGTGAGCCTTTGTCCAATGCATACTAAAGAGTCAATTAAGTGACATCAGAATTTTAAGGCAAGATGGAGTTTATTCAGCAAAGTCTAGCATCACGACTACACAAGGATCATCCTCAAAACTCTCTCCCCATGTTGGAATTGCTTGGGGGGTTTATGGGATTGAATTGAAAAGGAAGTTTGGGTTTTGAAAGCTGAGGGAAGATAGTGTGATATGGGGGATATGGCACATGGTCATCATGCTGATTCATGTTGCATGACTAGAAAGCTACATTATGTGCATGACGAGTGAGTGGTTTGAGATAATGGTGTCAGAGATAGATTCATCTCAGTATGAGCAGATTGATTACATGCTTAGTTCATCTCATGCCCCAGGTGCACCCCTTACACACATCCCCCCAGCACTGACATCATGCACTAGTAACCCTCCCCTGCCATGTTTGCCAAAATCACATTCCCACAATTGTATTTTCTATCACAGACTTCCACCTCCTAAGTACACTTGTTCCTTCTTCCAGCCCAACCCACTCCCAAACCCTGCTTACCCTCACACTCCAATACCATTGACCCCACTCATATCCCTGCACCTCCATCATTCCCATCCACTGCCAAAACACCCTCTTCTACCTTATCATAGGTTCTGGTCAGATTGAGCATTGTCTCACCACTCTCTACTCCCTTTCTATCTCCTAGTAACCTATCTTCCAGACTCTAGCTCTGTGAGTCTGCTCAATAGCCTTAGTTCATACCAGTAAGGTCATTCAATATTTGTCCTTTAGTGACTGGCTAAATTTATTTAACATAAGGTCTTTGAGATTCATCCATATTTTCCTGTGTGGCAACACCTCGTTCCTTCTAAAAGCTGAGTAATATTTCATTGTACATATATACCACAGTTTTCATATCCATTCATCTTTTGAGGTGCACTTGGCTTGCTTCCAACTTTTGGCAATAGTGTATAATGCTGCTATGAACATTGCTGTGCACATATCTGTTCATGTCTCTGCTTTCAATTCTCATGTACATACCTAGTAGTGGGATTGCTGGATCATATGGCAATTCTACAGTTAGCTTCCTGAAGAATCACCAAACCATCCTTTACAGTAGCTGCACCATTCTACATTCCCACCAGCAGTGGATTAGTGTGCCCATTTTTCCACATCCTCTCCAACACTTATATGTTACTGTTTTTTTTTTTTTTTAATAGCTGCCCATCTAATGGGTATAAGATGATATCTCATGCAGTTTTGATTTGCATTTCCCTATGAACTAGAGATGTTGAGCACCTTTTCATGTGCTTTTTAACTATTTGTATTTCTTCTTTGGAAAAGCTTCTATTCAGATCTCTTGCCCACTTTAAAAATAGCCTATTTGTCTTTTAATTTTTGAGATGTAGGATTTCGTTTCATATGCTACATATTAGACCCATACTGGATAAGTGTTTCCCAAATATATTCCCCATTGATTAGGTGGCCTTTCCACTTTCTTTTTTTAAAAATTTTTATTGTGGGTAAAAATCAAATTTTTCACAATACATACCAATATTTGTAAAATGATATATAAATATATATGCATATATGTGCATTTGCTTACAAAATGTTATAAATATATATATTTTAAAAGGTGCTCAGATTACCTAAATATTACACAGAAACTACAGGGATTCCCATGTTCCCCACCTCCCACACCTCCCACAACATCCCACACAAACATCCCCCACAAGTGTGGCCCATCACCCTCAATGGACCTACACATCCTGGGGTCTTGCCATAAACCATAGACCACAGCTCACACCGTAGACCACACTCTCTCCCACACAGTTCTGAATGGTGTGTGCTGATTTAAAATGGCCTACATCTGTCGCCACAATGGGACTCAGGACAACCCCCAAGTCCCAAAAAAGCCCCTGCATTTCAACTGCACTTCCCCTCCCTGCCCTGCAAGTGTCCAGTGGCCACTGGCTCCACCTCACTGTTATAATTTCTTCCATTGCTAGAATCACCATATGTGTACAACAGAATACCATCAAGTCCACTCTAGTCCATAGTTCTTCCCCCAATCCTGAGGGGACTGGGATGGTGATGTCCACTCCACCTCCAAGTGAGAGAGGGCTTATATCTCATGGATATGGTGGGTGGGATTATCCTGTCTGCAGCTGCAGGCCCTCTCCATTCCCTGGGATGGCTGTTACCCATCGTCGTCTCCTCGCCAGGTGACTTGGATGAGTCCATTGAGCTCTAGGGTAGGAGTTGTAGTTCCACCGAGATTCCCCACACACCTGGCACATAGGTAGGCCAGAGACTCCAGTCTCTGGAAGTACACCTAAAAACTCCAGCATCACATATAGGTTTGAATAGAAGGAAGTGATGAACCATGTGCAGGGAGGACTTATTTGAGTCCAACTCTGTCACTTTCAGGAGCACAGATTCCAAAATAGAGCCCACTGATAAGGCATCAGTCTCTGGGGCTATCCCCCTTTATATAAGACCTGGGTGTCTCCAGAGCCCTCAGGAGCCCTTCTGTGTGGGTGATATGCACTTTGGTGTTCTATGACATCCTACTGAGGTGTGCGTAAGCATTACCTCTGGGATGACCTCCCAACTCTCTTTGAAGTCTCTTAGCCACTTGAACCTATTTGTCTTTACCTTTTCCCCCATTTATTCAAGGTCTTTTTCCAGTTGCCTTTTCACTTTCTTGACATACTTCTTTGAAACAAAAACATTTTAATTTTGAGAAGATCCCATTTATTTATTTTTTCAGTCATTAATTGTGATTTGGGTATAGAGTTTCTGCTACCATTTACTTCTACAAGATCTCTTGGATGCTTCCTTTATTATCTTCTAGGATTTTTATGTTCTTGGCTCTTATATTTATGTCTTTGATCCATCTTGAGTTAATTTTTGTATAGGGTGTAAGATGGTCATGTTCTCTCATTCTTTTGTATATGAATATCCAGTTGTCCCACCAACATTTGTTGAAGAGACTATTTTGTCCCAGCTGAGTGGTCTTGATGGCCTTGTTGAATATCAGTTGGCTGTGTATGTGCTGGTGTATAACATAACACTCAAGTTGGCTCCATTGATTAGTATGCTTATCCTTGTGTTAATACCATGCAATTTTGACCAGTGTAGGTTTGTAGTATGCTTTAAAGCCAGTTAGTGTGCTTCCTCCAATTTCATTTTTCTTTTTCAATATGTTTTTGTGTATTTGGGGCCCTTCTGAATAAGTTTCAAAACTGATTTTTCCAGTTCAGTAAAAATTGATGTGATTTTTATTGGGATTATGTTAAATCTGTAAATCAGCTTGGGTAGGACAGACATATTAATGATGTTTAGTCTTCCATTCATGAACAAGGAATATTCTTCCACTTATTTAAGTCTTCTTTGATTTCCTTTAATAATGTGTAGTTTTCTGTGTACAAGTCCTTTACATCTTTAGTTAAGTTTATTCCTAGATATTTGATTCTTTTAGTTGCTATTGCAAATGGAATATTTTGTATTTCCTCTTCAGGTTGCTTATTAGTAGTGTACAGAAA
Source organism: Tolypeutes matacus (assembly GCA_026826555.1). Lineage (NCBI taxonomy): Eukaryota > Metazoa > Chordata > Mammalia > Cingulata > Chlamyphoridae > Tolypeutes > Tolypeutes matacus. The sequence continues at coordinate 2,672,712 of JAKSZT010000774.1, read as the reverse complement.
TGCTACTGATTTTTGCATGTTGATTTTATATCCTGCCACTTTATTGAACCCTTTTATCAGCTCTAGAAACTTTGTTGTAGATTTTCAGGGCTTTCTGTGTATACTATTATGTCATCTGCAAATAGTGAAATTTTTAGTTATTCCTTTCCAGTTTGGATGCCTTTTTATATCTTTTTCTTGCCTAAGTGCTCAAGGAAATAGTTCTAACACAATGTTAAATAAAAGTGGTGACAGTAGACACTGTTATCTTATTCCAGATCCTAAGCATTTCAACATTGAGTATGATGTTAGCTATGGATTTTTCATACACACCCTTTATCATGTTGAGGAAGTATCCTTCTATTCCTATCTTTCAAAGTGTTTTTATCAAGAAAGAATGCTGTATCTTGACAAATGTTATTTCTACTTCAATAGAGATGACCCTTTGATTTTTTGTTTTCCATCTGTTAATATGGTATTTTACATTGATTTTCTTATGTTGAACCATCCTTGCATAACTGGTAAAAAAAAAAACAACCCATTTCTTCTTGGCGTATAATTCATTTGACGTGTTGTTGACTATGACTAGGAAGTATTTTGTTGAGAATTTTAACATCTAAGTTCATTAAAGTGATTGGTCTTTAGTTTTCTTGCAGTGTCTAAGTGTCTTCTGTATTAGGGTGATTTGAGCATCATAGAATAAGTTAGGAAATGTTTTTTGCACTTCTATTATTATAGTTTAAGAGTTTAAGCTGTTTAATGTTAGTTCTTTCTGGAATGATTGGTAGAATTCACCTGTGAATGCATCTGGTTCTGGAATTTCCTTGCTTGGGAAGTCTTGATGACTAATCTCACTACTTATGAACAGTTTATTGAGGCCTTCTATTTCTTCTTTCATCAATGTTTATGTTGCTTGGTGTGTTTCTGGAAAATTTTCCATTTCATCTAATTATCCCATGTTGTTGGCATACAATTTTTCAATGTATCCTCTCATGATTCTCTTTATTTCTGTGAGATCAGTGTTGCTATAACCTCTTTTTATTTTTATTTTATTTATTTGCATCTTTAATCTTTTTTTCTTTGTTAATCTAGCTAAGGGTTTCTCAATTTGTTAATGTTCTCATAGAACCAGCTTTTGACTTTCTTCATTTTTTCTAGTGTTTTTCTTTCCTAATTTCTCAATTTCATTTAGTTCTGCTGTAATCTTTATATTTCTTTCTTTCTGCTTGCTTTGAGATTAGTTTGTTCTTTTTCTAGTTCCTCCAGATGTGCAGATTGACCTTTGATCTTATATATTTCTTCTTTTTTTAAAATATAGGCATTTATGTCTATAAATTTCCCTCTCAGCACTTCTTTACCTTCATTCCGTAAGTTTTCATATGTTGTGTTCTAACTTTCATTCGAGGTAGTTACAGATTTCCTTTGCAATTTCTTCTTTCACCCACTGATTGTTAAATGTGTGTTGTTTAAGTTCATATATTAGTACCTCTTCTGGTTCTCTGCCCCTTATTAATGTGTAGCTTCATTTCATTGTAGTAAGAGAAAGTATTTTGTATGGTTTCAATCTTTCTAAATTTGTTGTGATGTGCTTTGTGACCTAGAAAGTGGTCTATTCTGGAGAATGATCCATGTGCATAGAGAAGAATGTATATCCCACTGTATTTGGGTGTAATATTCTGAATATGACCATTAGGTCTAGTTCCTTTCATGTATTAGTCAGGCTCTTTGTTTCTTTATTAATTTTCTGTCAAAATATTCTGTCTAATGGTGATAATGCTGCATTAAAATCCCTCACTATGGTTATACAGCCATTCATTCTCCCTTTAGTTTTGCCATTGTTTGTCTCATATATTTTGGGGCACCCTAATTAGGTGCATAAATATTTATGATTGTTGTTTGTTCTTGATTAAAGAATATTATTTTATTAGTTTAATATAAAATATATCATTTTTGTCTCCAACAATAGTTTTGCATTTAATGTCTATTTTGCCCATAAGTAGAGTAGATACTCCCACCCTTTTTTCATTAGTTTATGCATATAAAAGCATTTTCCAAACTTTCACTTTCAACCTCCTTGCATCCCTGGGTCTAAAGTGAGTTTCCTTCAGATATTATATTGATGGGTCTTATTTCCTTATGCATTCTGCCAATCTATATCTTTAGGTTGGAGAGTTTAATCCATTTTCATTCAATGTTATTACTGTCAAGGCAGTACTTAAATTAGTCATTTTTTCCTTTAGGTTTATATATGTCATATTTTGTTTTTCTATCCTTTTAGTCACTCTTACTAATAATCTTCCTTTCTATTCTCTACTCCAACATTTCCTTTCATTTTTTTCTTTTCAACCTGCAGAACTCTCTTTAGTATGTCTTAAAAGGCAGGACGCTTGTTGACAACTTCTCTCAAATTCTGTTTATCTGTGAGTATTTGAATTCTCACTCATTTTTGAATGCCTGCTTTGCTGAAAACAGAATTCTTGGTTGGCAAACTGTTTTTTTTTTTAGCACCTTAACTATGTCATACCACTGTTTTCTCACCTCCATAGTTTCAGATGAGTAATCTGCATTTAATCTTATTGAGCTTCCCTTATATGTGATGATCTCTTTTCTCTTGCTGCTTTCAGAATTCTTTTTCTTGAGCGTTTGACAATCAGATAAGTATGCATCTTGAGGTAGGCCTGTTCACATTTATTCTAATTGGAGTGTGCTGTGCTTCTTGGACATGTATATCCATGTCCCTCATGAGAGTTGGGAAATTTGGGGTCATTATTTCCTCCAAAACTCATGTCTCCTTTATCTTCTCTTCTCCCTCTGGGATGCCTATAATTCATGTGTTTGTGTGTATTGTGTTGTCATACAATTTCCTGAGTCCTTGCTGAAATTTTCTCTTTTTAAAAATCTATCTGATCTACTATCAGTATGATTTCAGAAGTTCTATTTTCAACATCACTAATTCTTTCCTCTGCCTATTCAAATCTGCTGTTAAGTGCTTCCAGCAAGTTTTTAAATTCTTTTTTTTATTTTTAAAGAATCTTTAGAGTACATAAATGCTACATCAAAGTTATAGGGAATTCCCATATACTCCACCCTTCCCCCCCCTCACACCCCCCCCCATTAACATCTTTAATTATTATGATACATTTCTTACATTTGATGAACACATAGTGAAGCCTTGCTACCATCCGTGGTCTATAGTTTACATTATAGTTTACACTTTTCACTGCACAAGTTTATAGGTTTTGACAAAATGACAAAATGTGTGTTTACCTGTAACCATCATCACAATGTCATTCAGGTCAATTCCAATGTCCCTAAAATGCCCCATGTTATACCAATTCTTCCCTCTCCCTCCCCTCAGAACCTCTGGTGACCACTGTCTCTATATCAATAATATGATATGAACAGACTGAAGATTTAAGTCTTAGGGACAAGAATTTAATGAGTACAGCACTAATTATAGGTTCAAATAAAAGGGGCTGAAGAGTCATGTTTAAGGAAATTATAAATGAGTGTAATTCTCTTACACTGGGGTGCATATATTTCAAAATAATGCCCACTGAGAGGGCGCTGAATTCCTGAGATTTCCTGCCTTGACTATAATGTCTAGATTTCTCTAGAGCTTTCAGGAGCCCCACTGTTTGAGGTGCAGTTTATTGTGACAGTCAATGAGATCCTGCTGAGACTTGCATAAGCCTAACCTCTGGAATGACCTACCAACTCACTTTGAAATCTCTTAACCATAATAAGTTATTTGTATTTAATATTTCTCCCTTTTGGTCAAGGTCTTTTTGCAAATGAATCACTTGTTGGTGCTTGGTAATAATGCCCTAGGGCCAGGCAGGCTCAGTCCCAGGAGTCATGTCCTTAACCATAGGGGAAGGTAGTGAGTTTGTATGCTGAGTTTGGCTTAAAGAGAGGACACATTTGAGCAACAAGGATGTTTTCAGGAGGTAACTCTTAGGCAATATATAATACTATGCTAAGTTTCAATTTCCCAAGAAAAGATTCATAAGTATAACCATCAATATCAAGAGCCTAGCCTAAATTGTCTGTCCCCCCTTGCTAAGGACTGCTTGTGTACCACATTATTAAATTGATGAAGAAAAGCCACCTGATTATCTCAATATATGCAATAAAAGGCATTGACAAAATACAATTTCACCGATCTATGCTCATGTGTATACTTTTCTAAGCACAGGAGGAATAATTGAGTTTCTTTGGGGGATTTGATGGGATAAAAGTACCTGTACAGAAATTTTTGGAGTGATATTTTCATGACTTAAGCTGCTTTTTGTCTGTTATTTTATTTTTTGAATTCAAAATAAAGTTTGAATTTTAAAATTCCCCCCAAATCATCTGATATTTCATACCTAATAGTGATAGTGTAAGGTATCATCTCCCTATAATTTTTAGTGAAAAGAAGAAGTGAAGATGGTACAATCTACCTTCAATGCCCTGAGACAGTGACCCTGCCCTGCCATATTTGCTAAAAGAACATTCCCACCACTGTAGTTTCAACCATAGACCTACAAACCCCAGAGTTCACCTGTTCCTTCCTATTACCAGCTCCCATGATAACTACACCACTTGCAACATTTTTCTTTCTCCTGCCAATCTCCAAATTAAGTGAATGATCTTCTGAGACTCTTTCATGATTGCATCATGGGCTGTGGCATGATTGGATTAGGCAAACTTGGGATGTGGTGCTTTCCTCCTTGTCCTTACAACTCTATTTATAAATTTAGGGACCAGGGATGCCCATGTGGCTTAATACAGAGGTAATGTGTGCAGCACTGCATGTATTTCAAAGTTTGCATCATACTTTATTGTGTACTTCCTGGTGCTTTCTCCATATGCATTTATGGAATTCTGCATGTCTGTGTACATATAAATATATACACCAACTGCCAGGGATCTGCAAAGGTTTTCTGTTAAGCTCACCCAAGTTGTTGAATAGTTTAGGCTTTCTGGGTCATGCAGCTTCTGTCACAACTATTAAATTCTGCCATTTTGACAGGAAGTAGGCATAGACCATAAATAAGTGACCAAGGAACAGTTGTTCCCAAAAAGTCCATTATTAAAAAAATCAAAAAACATAGCAGATTGAGTCTCAGGACTGTAGTTTGTGGGCCTCTGCTCAATCTAACATATCAAGAATTTAGTTTGTTATTCTAATCTTCCAATTTCCAGCTTCTCTTATTGGACTTCATGTGACAATTATCACACAACACCTGAAAAATACCAAGAAGTCTGTTGCTATGATAACTTCTTTTTGTTTTAACAAACCATAAGCTTTCATGCTCAAACATAGTAACAAAAAGTAGAACACAGTCATGAACAAAGCTAAATGAAAAATCATGACAGGAAAGTAGAATCAGACTTGTGGTTGAGGAGACTTGTAGCTTCAAGCAACAGAAAACCCTTGTGAAAACAGGTCCACACAGAGGAGGATTTGGGATTTCCCTTTGTTTCAGTTTGCTAAAAGCTGATGGGAACAATATACCAGAATTGGTTATTGGTTATTATGATGGGACTTTATTAGGTTAAAAAATTTTAAATCTGTGCTATCAAAATGTCCAAATCAAGGCATCATCAGAAATGCTGTCTCACTGAAGGTGAGCTGCTGGCAATCCTGGAGTTGGTATGTGTACATCCAAAAGACTTTAATCTTTGGGCTGGCCACATGCCAGCTGGGCCCTGAAATTCAATGGAATTGCAATACCTCTTCTCCAGTTCATTGACTCACCCAAGACAACTAACAAGGAGATGATGAGAGACAATGACCATCCCAAGGAACTGAGAGAGTCTACAACTGCAAGCAAGAGAGTCCCATCCATCTATCTGTCCCATGGGATCAAAACCTCCTCTCAATTAGGGGTAGAGTGGGCAACACCATCCTAGAATTCTCAGGATTGGGGAATGAACCATGGACTAAAGTAGACTTACTGGTATTCTACTATAGACTTATTGTGATTCTAGCAATGGAAGAAACTATATCATTCATGTGGAGGCAGTGGCCACTAGAGTTTCTGAGGGCAGTGAGAGGGAAATACAGGTGAAATATGCGGGCATTTTGGGGACTTGGGAATTTTGATGAATGACATTACAATGACAGATAAAGGCCATTACATATCTTTCCATAACCTGCAAAATTGTGTGGGAGAGAGTGTAAACTACCAAGTAAACTATAATCCAAGCTTAGTGGCAAAGCTCTAAAATGTTTTCATCAGTTGTAATGAATGTACCACACTAATGAAATATGTTGTTAATGTGGGAAAATATGGGAGGTGTAGGAAGTGGGGCATATGGGAAACCTCTATATTTTTATGTAACATTTATGTAATCTAAGTACCTTTAAAAAAAAAAAAAGAAGCAATGTTGGTTCTGCTGTCTGGGTCTCTGCATTCTCCTTCAGGCTTACTTCTCCCTGAGCTCAACTGTCAGTTGTCAAGCATATAACTCATCCCTCCCCTCTCCTCCAGGCCACTCTCTCAGGCTCTTGGGGTCTCCTTCCATGCCTCTGAGCTCTGCTGATTCCAGACTCTGGCCTCCATGACCTCTCACTCATCCTCTCATGGTTTCTCTGTCTCTCCCACTTTTAACTGTGTCTGTGGCTTTTTACTCTTCTTTTTAAAATGACCCCAGTAAGAGGATTAAGACCCACCCAGGGTTCTACAATCTAATCAAAGGCCCATCTATGATTAATTTACTGGCACAGGAATGGCCTTATTTAAAGAATAGGATTTTGGAGGGTCCACAAAAGACTCAACCCAGAATTCCCTTAAAAAGGAATCTGGTAGCAATAGAACTCTTCTAGGGTTGATCGAGTCACAGTCTGCATGATTTCCTCTAGGTGATTTTTACTTTGCATTTGAAGTGCATTGTTTTTTCTTGTGAGGTTGACTCCTCTGCTTATCCCCTTCTGCCTGCCTGTGTTTCACTCATCACTCAGAGGGAGCTTTTTACATCTATGGTGCAGATGGAAATTTTCTATCTTAGATCTTCTAAGAAGGGAGAAGCAACTCTCCAAGACTTCCAGAAGGCTGCCTTCTACCTGCATCTACTATATGCTCTTATGTGCCAATCCTTGACTACATCTTGCTTTAGAAAAATTGTGATTAGATGAAACTCTTTCAGCCTTCAAAGAAAACCCCCAAAATGACACCATTGTTCACAGTACAAGACAAACAAGATATACACCTTTGTAAGGTTTATTTTTTGAGATGAGCCATGAAGACATTCATGGACGAAAGTGTCCCCATCAATGCAAGTGAATAACTTCTGAGTTTCTTGTGTAATTGCATTACTGTCACTGCCTTGATATGGGAAATTTAATATATGTAATATATATATTATATGGACCAATATTAGTGGTGTTGGTCTTTGTTTCATGGGATCCATGAGATCAGGGTTTTATTGTATGATAAGAAATCTCAGGAAGTTAGAGCTGGTTTTGCATTTGCTCCAGAATTAGGGGCTTTCCCACTGTCAGTGACATCAGTGACCTGCTGATGGAAAAATTGAGGCTAAAAAAGGTGACTTTCCCAAGGCCATATGGACAGGTCTATAGGCTCCAGATTACAATCCATTACTTGAGGATTTGAGAGATGTCTGCTTTGTCCTCAGAGTAACAGTAGGGTGAGTGGTTTTACAGTTTGAGCCTCAAAACAGGAATGGGGTTTTAGAAGTGTCTTAAAAGGACACTAGCTTTATTGCAGGGCTGCCTCAACCACAAACTCACAGGTAGCTATAGAAAAATATGGGACCAGAGGAGCTCAGAGCAGGGAGGTTCTTAGAGGTTACCACATCCTGGGTTAGCATCTTCTGGAGGACAGTAGAAGGTAGTTGTGTAGACACAGCACTGGTGTCAGTAGCCCAGCTCCAAATGCAAGCCTGCCTCTTTCTTGGACAAATCACTTAGCTGCCCTCTGCTTCTGATTTCAAGTCTGCAAAATAGAAGCCAATATTAGTGCCAAACTCCTAGGGTTGCTGAGAAAATAGGCACATAGGAATCACACAATGATGCTAGCATTCATGTTATTTCCAGATGGGTAAATGGAGGCTCATACACATAGTCTCACAGCAGGTCCATAGCAGATAAAGAACCAGGGCTCAGATATCCTGAATCCATCCACCAGTCTCTCTTGCCTTTCATGCCATCCCCCTTAATTTCAATTTCCCTCCTGTAAAACAGAGATATGTGTACCACAACACAGTTATGAGAAACAGAATATATTAAAACACTGTTTCCACTTACTGGACAAGAAGCTATGCAGTTTGGGGATCCCTGAAACAATGACACAAATGAGGTGATTGCACCCAGTATGTGATCTGGAAAACTTTTGAAGGCTCAATGCAGCCCAGGTAGGCCTAGCAGTGTCTCTGAGGTCAGGCCATGGGGCTGAGAGACTGGGGAGAAGGGACAGTTCCACTTGAAGGCAGAGTGGCAGAGAGAGAGAGCTGCATGGAGAGGAAAGAGCTGTAGAGAGAGAGAAGACTTAGGAGCTCTGCAGAGGGATCCCCTCATGCATTTGGCTAAATCCAGCACAATGTACAAGGGTCCTACCAAAGGCCTCAGAAGGCAACATGAGACAGCAATAGGTAGCACAATCCTCAGAGCACACCTGAAACTGGAAGGAGTTCATGTTTCTACCAGGCAGAATGGAAGAAGCTCCCAATTCAGGGGTCAATGGGCAAAGTGCTCAGAAAGCATCCCCTCTGCTGTGGGGAGGAATTAGTCCTGTATTAAAGGTTGCTCTGGACTCACTTAAAAAATATTAAAAACAAGACAACATCACTAAAGGGCCTCCCAGAACAGTTAGAATACTGAAAGGAACAAAACAAGGATAGATGATAAGTTATGTGGTCAGAGGAAGAGGGCTGGGAATGCCATTGGAACTGGGATTTGGAAGAATTCTGTATTTAAGCAATCAGAATAATCAAGATCCTTTTACTTTGTACTTCCAATTCTAGCAACTTCTCCAAAATCTAATTACACTTATTCACATAGTCATCTCTATAATGATATCCACAATGCTGCTGTTTGTAACATAAAAAAACTGGACACTTATCCAACAAATAGAAGTTAAATCACTTATGGCAAACCCACAAAAACGAGCAAGGTGAACCCTTGAAAGAATTAGAGTTATCTGTATATGCTGATAAGAACCATCCTGAGCTCCAAAGAAATTTGCTATGGAAATATTAAGGTGCATATTTGACTTTAGACCTATGCTGTCCTGGTCATTAACCATCAGGCATATGTCTGGACTGAGAGGGGCAATAAAGTTTAGGAGAAGATTGCAAATACATGGTATGAAAATAGAATGGAAAATATATCTTTAATATATTTATTTTTATGACATGTTAATTGATAGCATTTTAGATATATTAAATTCAATGAAATAGATTATTACAATTAATTTGATATATTGCCTTTAACTTTTTTGCAGTTGCTCCTAGAAAATTTAAAATACATAAGTGACTTTTGTTATATTTCTGTATGGTAACATTGGGTGTGTGTGGGCTACCACAAATACACATACAAGCGATATTTGAATGATGCGTAGAAAATTTCTGGAAGATACACAAGAAACATTTAACAGTCATTGTCTCTTGTGGACAACAAGGTATCTGAGAGGAATGAAGAATTATTTTATGCTATTTCTTTGAAAGTTTGAATAAGGAAAAAGACCCTGTAATAAGTTTCAATAATAATGAGATAAATAGATAGTTTGGCAATGTGCTAGGGTTTTACACATTTTAAGGTGCTTTTTCATCAACTATAGCCTTTGCATTAACAGGTACCAGATTTTAAAGTCAATTGGATGTGAGCAGGAGGGCTGTGTGAGGCTTTTTTTTTGGTAAACAAATAGTTCTCCTATAATGTAGTATCATTTACCTTGATCTAATTGACTTTTATTTATTTATTTATTTTTTATTGTGGGTAAAAATCAAATTTTTCACAATACATACCAATATTTGTAAAATGTTATATAAATATATATGCATATATGTGCATTTGCTTGCAAAAATGTTATATATATATATATATATATATACATATATACATTTTTTTAAGAGGTGCTTAGATTACCTAAATATTACACGGAACCTACAGGGATTCCCATGTTCTCCACCTCCCACACCTCCCACCACATCCCACACAAATGTCTCCCACAAGTGTGGCCCATCACCCTCAATGGAATAACATATCCTGGGGTCTTGCCATCAACCATCGACCACAGTTCACATCGTAGACCACACTCTCTCCCACACAGTTCTGAGTGGTGTGTGCTGATTTAAAATGGCCTATATCCGTTGCCACAACAGCACTCCAAGTCCCGATAAAGCCCCTGTATTTCAACTGCACGTCTTCTCCCTGCCCCAAAAGCGTCCAGTGGCCACCAGCTCCACCTCACTGTTATAATTTCTTCCATTGCTAGAATCACCATATGTGTACAACAGAATACCATTAAGTCCACTCTAGTCCATAGTTCTTTCCCCAATCCTAAGGGGACTGATATGGTGATGTCCACTCCACCTCCAAGTGAGAGAGGGCTTATATCCCATGGATATGGCGGGTGGGATGATCCTGCCTGCAGATGCAGGCCCTCTCCATTCCCTGGGATGGCCGCTGCCCATCATTGTCTCCTCGCCAGGTGACTTGGATGAGTCCATTGAGCTGTAGGGTAGGACTTGCAGCTCCACCGAGATTCCACGCACACCTGGCACATAGGTAGGCCAGAGGGTCCAGTCTCTGGAAGTATACCTAAAAACTCCAACATCACATATAGATTTGAATAGAAGGGACTGATGAACCATGTGCAGGGAGGACTTATTTGAGTCCAATTCTGTCACTCTCAGGAGCACAGATTCCAAAATAGAGCCCACTGATAAGGCATCAGTCTCTGGGGCTATCCCCCCTTATATAGGACCTGGGTGTCTCCAGAGCTCTCAGGAGCCCCTCTGTGTGGGGTGATAGGCACTTTGATGTTCTGTGAGCTCCTACTGAGGTGTGCATAAGTGTTACCTCTGGGATGGCCTCCCGACTCTCTTTGAAGTCTCTTAGCCACTTGAACTCATTTGTCTTTACCTTTTCCCCCTTTTATTCAAGGTCTTTTTCCAGTTGTGTTGCCAGTTGGCACTTGGTATTAATCCCTCGTTGCCAGGGAGGCTCATCCCCGGGAGTCATGTCCCACGTTGGGGGGAAGGTAATGCATTCACATGCTGAGTTTGGCTTAGAGAGAGGCCACATTTGAGCAACAAGGAGGCTTTCAGGTGGCAACCATTAGGCACCCCATAATAGTAAGCTCAGTTTCAGTTACAAGAACAAAGACTCATAAGGGTAGTCATCAATTACAAGAACTCACGAGTGGGCCATCCTCTTGTGACAGACACTGTCCTTGCACTCAGAGAACTGTTGCTGCTCCCTTGGAGAATGTGGCAGAGCTCTCCAGGCTAGGAATTCAGATTCCCTCATTTATTGAGTGATTTTCCACCCACCATGACCATGCCCCATCCCTTGATCTTTTGAACAATTTTGTATATCTTTCATGTATATTCAGATGAACTTACTCCCATGAATCCTCCCTCCCAGACACCTCCCACCAGTAATCTTCCACAGTACCCATTGTAACCCTTCTGTGATCTAAATCTTCCATGAACATGTAGCCCATATAATAATCAAATACACTTAATAGGAAAAAGAAACAACAATGATAAGCTCACATGCAAGAGACAAACATAAGGAAACTCAGGAAATAAACAAACAAACAAACATTAAAAAGAAAACTAAACAAAATATAATTAGTGGATTGGGACATTCAAAAAAATGGAAAAGAAAAGTAAAAGAAATGCCTTTAAAAATATGTATATATATATATATATATATATACACATATATTCTTTATCCTTTTATCACTGTGTTATCGGATGTCTGGTGTGCCATGACGCCTTCTCCCTCTCAATCCCCATTGTCTCCCAAATTTTCATTTAATTTTCAAAGAAGTTTTAGGTCACAGCAAACTCACACACGGAATACCAGAGACTCCCAGATACCCCCCCCAGGGGGGACCCCCTACCCGGGGTTTTTTGTTGGGGGGTTAGCATTGTTATAACTATTATACAGATAGTAAAATATAGCAACTAAACATTGTCAATGATTTACAGTATAGTTTACAATTTAGATGATACAGTTTAATAATTTTGATGATATTCACCATGTTCTGGGTCCATTACTGTAAGGTAATGAAAAACCTTCCCCATGACCACCAAACAACCCATTAGATCTTGACTGTTCCCATCTCCCCAGCCCTCCAGGGCCCATGATACCCCCCTCTCCCAACCCATGGAGTGTCAAGATTCACAGTTACATGCCCTGGGTATTTGAACCTGCACTTTCTAATCTACCCACCTGTCAACACTGCACCACCAAACCCAGTAATATCACTACCCATCTGTCCTATCCTTCAATATACAACTATACCCTATCGCTTTACTATAGATTATGTCCATATGGGTGATGGCTCAAAACCTGCTCTTCTCTTTCTCTCCCTTGTTAACCTATCTTTCAGACAATGGTTCTCAGAGACTGCTCACTTTTCTCAGTTCAAATCAGTGAGGTCATATACTGTTCATCCTTCAGTGCCTGGCTTGCTTCACTCAACATGAGATCTTCAAGATTCATCCACGTTATTCCATGTGTTAGCACTTTATTCCTTCTTACAGCTAAGTAATATTCCATTGTATGTATGTACCACATTTTGCTTATCCATTCGTCTGTTGATGGGCACCGGGACTGATTCCAACTTTTGGCAATGGTGAACAATGCCGCTATGAACATTGGTGTGCATATATCTGTTTGTGTCTTTGCTTTCAGTTCTTCTGGGTATATACCCAGCAGTGGAATTGCTGGATCATATGGAAGATCTATTAGTTTTCTGAGGAACCACCAAACTGTCCTCCACAGTGGCTGGACCATACCACAGTCCCACCAGCAATGGATGAAGGTTCCTATTCCTCCACATCCTCTCCAACATTTATTGTCTGCTGTTTTTTAATAGCTGCCATTCTGATGGGTGTAAGATGGTATCTCATTGTAGTTTTGATTTGCATTTCCCTGATAGCAAGCGATGGTGAGCATTTTTTCATGTGCTTTTTAGCCATTTGTATTTCTTCCTTGGAGAAGTGTCTTTTCAGGTCACTTGCCCATTTTTTAAATGGGTTGTTTGTCTTTTTATTTTCAATGTGTAGGATTTCTTTATATATGCAGGATATTAGGCTCCTATCAGATATATGGTTGCCAAATATTTTCTCCCATTGGGTAGGCTGCCTTTTTATTTGTATGAGGCTTTGAACAGGCTGCTTAGATGGATCTGACCCAGCTGTGTGGGCCACTTTGCCCTTCCTCTTGTTCTCCTTCCTGCCATCTTAAAGCAGACATGATTGTGGATCCAGGCTGGAGCTCCAGAAGTCATCTTAAACCATAAGAAAGTATTAAGGATAGAAACCACATATCAAGATGCTGGTTCAGAAAGAAAAATAATCACTGAACTGCCATCTTATGCAATCCAGGTCCAGTATGTACTGCCAACATCTGGTCCTTCTACACGGTGAGGAGAAGAAAAGAAATTTCTATCCTGTTTGTGCCACTATTTTGGGTTTTCTGCCAATTATAAAATCTAATCATAACTGAAGCACATTTCATGCTGAATGACTGTGAGACCTTGGAGAATAGGAGCCACATCTCTGGAACATGACCCCATCTGCATTGAGGCAGAGGCAGGGGTAAGAGTGGCTCATGTGATCCCTGAAGAGGGCTTGGTTTTGGAGGCTTGAAAAAGATGAGGAAATCAGTGTTGGGAGTGGATGGGGCAGAATCCAAGCTGGGAAACCTCAGCCCCTGCCCCCACAGAACTATGTCAGAAGTTTGTAAAAACACAGATGACAGTCATACCAGGGACATGGCAATATTTTGAGGTCTCTGAAACTTTAGTAATTTGCGAGGTAAGAGTTTAATGAATGTAATACAGAATTACTCAAAAAATTCTTGTAACACCCCTGGCAATAGGGTCTGTGGATCTTAATCTTCATGTCATTCCTATATGTTCACTCATCACCCACCCCTCCTTTGTAGTCCAACATCATAACATAATCTCTAAAGTCTAGTGCAGGACATATTTGTTCACACATCCTCCAGTCAGCAATGCTATTCCCAGCATGTCTGTCCCACCACCTCACAATTTAAAATGACTCACATCTAACATTTTCTCCTCTACAAACTCTGGTAGGATTTTTACATTCTCTGGAGAGGGTGCATTTCTGTGTTCTCATAAGAGCTGCACCTCATCTCTATGTCAGTATTTACCTTGTTGATATAACATCTCTACTCCTTCCCAGCTGTAAGTGGTAAGAGGCATTGAGGAGGTCCAAAGTGCTTTCCCATGTTTCTGTATACATGAAAGACATTCTGTAAATGTCAGTTGAATCACTGTGTGAATGTGAAGCAGCTGAAAGAAAAAAGGCTTAGGTATAATTACCAGGATGCCCCGAGCTGTTGAAGTGAAGGAGTTCACCTCAACCAACTGAACCCAGGCATGAAGAATAAGTGACTTTAGGACCATGAGCCCTGCCTGTGCACTGACTTTCCTCAACAACTTATTTGACAAATAGTCAGCTCTGGACCTTCCAGCCAACATTTCCATACTTGGAGGAGGCAGATGAACAGAATAGAACCAACACTGTGTAAAGGAAGACATTGAGGTAAGCCTCCTCACCCATACCTGATGCTTGGGGTCTCGGCTTGGGTGGGGGTGGACATGTATCCACTGTTTGCTCCACCTCTGGGTTGCTGAAGCTGTGATGAGGCATCTTGTATCATATGCACTTGATCACCCTTGTGACCCCCCAATCAGCAGTGCAAGGCTCCACCAAAAATATTCTATATATTCTGTTAGTAACAGGCTCCCCAGGATGCTCCCTCCACCCAATGATAGCCTAACTGGGATGTTCTTCACCCAGGAAGAGTCCAAGGCTCTGCCCATTTTAGAGGTCCTTCTTTTGCCAGTCTGCATTTCTCTTCCCTTAGCCCACCCACCCATTTTGGATTTGTCTTCAAAATAGTGCCCAGATAATCAGGGTGGGCTAAACATTCGCTATATTAGAAACCATGCATGTGTCCCCAGACCTCGTTTTCCTCCCTAGGTCTGGTTTTTAGAATGCTGGTGATAAACTAAGCCTGATTTATTATATGTCCATCCTGTATGGGAAAAGACTGTAACTCTAGATATCTCTGGTCAACCTTAAGAGATATAGCAGGGGGCTATATCTGGTTGGCGTCCATCTCCCATATGGAGGGACCTGGGTTCGATCCCCTGAACCTCCTGGTAAAAATTTAAAAAATATATAGAAGGTGCGTGGGCCGCCAGGCCCTGTGCGTGGGCGCACCACCAGTTCCCGCGAACCACACAGCAAGATGATGACATAATAGGAGAGTGACACAAGGGAGAGGCAAGATGAGACGCACCGAAAAACCAGCAACTAAGGTTGCGCGGGCAGGATGCCTCTCTCCTACATCAGAGATTCCAAGGATTGAATCCCAGTGAAGACAGGAGGAGAAGGATGAGAAGAGAGGGCAGAAAATGGACACAGGTGCGTGGGCCGCCAGGCCCTGTGCGCGGGCGCACCACCAGTTCCCGCGAGCCACACAGCAAGATGATGACATAATAGGAGAGTGACACAAGGGAGAGGCAAGATGAGACGCACCGAAAAACCAGCAACTAAGGTTGCGCGGGCAGGATGCCTCTCTCCTACATCAGAGATTCCAAGGATTGAATCCCAGTGAAGACAGGAGGAGAAGGATGAGAAGAGAGGGCAGAAAATGGACACAGAGTTGCCCAGCGAATGGACACAGAAACAGCAAAAACGGGGGGGAGGGGGAAGGGGTGTAAAATGGATAAAAGTAAATAAATA
>JAKSZT010000774.1:2542195-2653697 GCA_026826555.1 Tolypeutes matacus | reverse complement strand
GGTAGGGGGCTCAAGGGAAACAGACAGAGAAGTATGTCTGGCTTCTATGACATAGGGCCCTGCCACAGGTGGTTGGTCATCAGAGGGCCATGTAGCAGCAATGGCCATTCCCCTCACTCTGCTGCTCACCCACCCACAGTACCATTTCCTGCATCCTGTGCACCTGGCTGGATAGACACCCAAAGGATTCCTTCCAGCACCTGTACTTTCCCTGCCTTAAGCAGCTGGTGGCCTTTGCACAGGTCAGCCTGCCTGGGTCTGCCCTGGATAGCCATGCTTAAGTTATTCTTTCTCAGTTGGTGCAGATAGAGCTCAGTGAGATAGGCAGAGGGTGAGAAGCCCTTGAGCTAAGGGCACATTAGCTTGCCAGGAAGGGAACATGAATGGGTCACACAAGGAGGAACCTGAGTAAAGAGTACTCAGACAACTAACCTGAGGGTTTGCAATCTGGGAAGACTTCCTGGGGGTGGCTTGTTTGGATGGGGCTGCTGGTACATACAGTGCAATCATTTCCTTCCTGTTGCATCTTCCTCCTTTTCCTGCTCTGCCAGAGCCAGGGTTACAATCCTCTTCATTGCCACCTCCAGAGCCACTTCCATCACTGACACCAGACATCATGCTTACTCTAGAGCTATTGCCATCTCTGGCACCACCTCCAGTGCTACCTCCAGAAGTTGAATCCTCACTGGCTCTGGAGTTGGAGCCTGTGACATCACCAGATGTAACATCATTTACAGAACTGGCAGAAGCTCTGATGCCACCTGTACTGCCACCTCAAGAAGTTCAGTTATTGATGGCTTTTTATCTAAAGTTATCCATTCACCAGCAAAAGCACCATGTCCAGAGCTGGAGGCAGCTCAGTCACCACCTCCACTGTCACCTCAAGAAGTTGTGTCATTGTCAACTACATACCTGGAGCCTTTACTTCACTACCAGTAGTAACAATATCAGTGTTGGAGGTGGCTCTGATGCCACCTCCACTGCCGCCTCTGGATCTGAAATTCATGCCAGCCCTAATTTCACCTCAAGAGCCTTCCTTCTGCACAACTGAATCCTTGGCTATTGGGATGAGTAAGGTGAAAACTCACTTCCTGTCATTCCCACCCAAGCTGGTGGCAAAAGAGATGACACTGATGGATGTGGTGAGCAGCTGGGCTCAGCAGGGTGGATCTGGGCTTATATTCTGTGGAATCTGCTCTCCCCAACTTGTCATTGCCTGAACTTAGATCCAGGGACCTGAGTCTAAATGACAGTTACATCATTCTCCAACCTGATGATATTGGCAAGTTTTTAATTCTGAAGTCCTTATGTTCCTCATTTTTAAAGTAGATCATAGGAGACTAATCATAGAGATAGAACAAATGAAGGATTGTTGAGGACCTGGCCCATTGGGATGCAGAGGGGAGCTTTCAAAGGTGCAGCCTGGTCCATGTCTCTCCCACCCATCTGTCCAGGAGGTCACCACAGCCTCAAAATGTATTAGACATTGATGGGTACTGGACATGTGTGCAGGCATTCAAAAGAAGCCCTTGGTTTTAGCCCCAAGAGGGAATGTACATCTGAACAAAAGAGTAGTCCCAGAGGAACTCTCAGGAGGGTCAGAAACTGCTGCTTCTTCATGTGGGGTATGGACCCCTGTCTGGTGTAAGGCACAAATCAGGATAGATTTAAGGAAGATATAGCTCTCCACTCATTGCCAGCATAGAATCCTAGTTCTCACACGTACTGGGCAACCTGAGAGGCACAGAACCAAACCCAGGCCCCCCCACCAGGCTCAAGCCACAACCTCCACCTGCAGAGATGAGAACACTGTTTCTTGGATTGGTGCTTGCACTCTGTGACTGCAACACTCCCATCCTCCCTAGGAGCTGTTTAAGAAGGTGGTGACTTATCATTGCCTGGGCTCCATCAGGTTCTAGTGTCACAAGAAGAGCAAGGATTGGTGGTGGAGTGGCAAGATGGCATCAATTTAAATGTGCACTCACCATCTCTCTCACAAAAAAATGGCTGAGTGGGCAAGATCCTGCCCTAATGAGCTTTTTTTGGGAAACCACAGAGCAGGAGGATTCAAGGCATCTATCTGAAGAGAGCTGGACAAAGAGAAAATTTGCTCAATGTAAAGCCCTGAGTTTCTTTCCCCTGAGGCTGGAAACTGTGGGACTGCTAAGCCCCACTCCCAAGGCAAAGACACTGCAAGCCCTAAGTCCAACTCCGCTGGCTGCATTCTCCAAGAGTGGGAGACTCTGGAAAAAGGTGGAGAGGGGTTTCCCTTCTGTGGGTTTGGTTGCCTGAACCCCTTTTGAGCTTTGAGGAACATACCAGCTCACTCAAGGTGGCACCAGGAAGAGGGGAGAAGTGAATTTACTGAGGCAGCCTGATTTACCTGACTTCACTGAGAGAAAGAAACTTGGCATGGAAGAGGGCAGAGTCAGGTAATTGACTAGTCCTGTGCTGAAAACTATCAAAATTTCAACTCCCGTAAAGGAAGTGGGCAGTAGGAAGAACTTAATAGGCTTCCAAGAGCTTATTTAAGGTCCCCTGGGTAGAAGGGGTGGTCTGGAAGAGAGTTGAGAGGCATTTTTCTGTGGTGAATTCAGTCACGATGGTCCCATTTGAAGTTCAAAAGGGAACTCAACATGACAGGGAGAGGGGAGGGGTGATCCACTCAAACAGGCTGCTCAACATCACTAGTTATTAGGGAAGGGAGAAAAAGGGGAGGATGTTGGGTATACGTAGTCCCCTGTATTTGATATATGACTTTTTTGTACTCTAAAATTTCTTTGAAGACAAATGAGAAAAGTAAGACATTGGGGGAAGAAATGGAAGAAAATATCACTGTACATTTAAAACACCAGGTTTACAGTGATGAAAGGCAAAATGTCAAAAAAAAATTTAAAATATTTTTTCATTAGTTTCTTTTATCCCATTTTAAAATTTTTCTATTTTTTGTATTTTATTTCTTATCTTTAAAACTATCATTATTATTTCATTTTCTTATTAAATGTATTTGGTTATTTTGTTGGCTTCATTTTTGAAGAAGTTTTGGATCACAGAAGGGTCACAACTGTGTCATGGGAGGATCATTGGTTTGGTGTGTCAGTTATGGGAGATATATGGGAGGAAGCTCACCTGAGAATACATATAAAGCATATAAATTTGTTCAGCTGTTCATGAGGTATGGCCACGGTGGGTGGAGATTCACACAATAATTGAAGGAATATGAAGTTCCCATCCTGGGGAGCTCTGAAACATTCTCTAACAGAACACCAAGAATTCCCTGAGTAAAGGGGCAATGATTGGTGAAGTTGGATGGTCCATTGATGGGCCTTTGATATTGATGGCTGTGCTTATGAACCTTTATTCTTGAAATGGAAACTTAGCGTAGTATTATAGGGTGCCTATGATTTGCCTACTGGGAGCCTCCTTCTTGCTCAAATATGGCCTCTCTCTAAGCCAAATTCAGCATATAAATACATTACTTTCCCCTCAGTGTGGGACATGACCACAGGGATAAGCCTCCCTGACACTGAGGGATTCCTACGAAGCACCAACTAGCAATGCAGATGGAAAAAGACCTTGTTCAAAATGGGAAAAAGGTAAAGACAAATGAGTTTATATGCCTAAAAGACTTCAAAGTGAGTTGGGAGGTCATTCCAGAGGTTACGCTTATGCACATCTCAGCAGAATCTCATTGAGTGCCAAAGTAGATACTATCACAAATAGTGGGGCTCCTGAGGGTTCTGGAGACATCCAGACACTATAGTCAGGGCAGATAGCTCAGGAGTTTGGTGCCTTGCCAATGGACCCTACTTTGGAATTTATGCTCCCTAGGGTGACAGAGTTGCACTCAGTTTTGGTTTTCCTACACATGGCTCTTCTGTTTTTCTAAGTGAAGATATAATTAGTACTAGAGTTGGAAGATGCACATTTAAGAGACTTAAATCTTTGAGCTGTGCATGTGCCAGCTAGGCCTCAAGTCTCAATGGAGTTGCAACACCTACTCTCCACTTCATTGGTCCCACCTAGGACAACTAACAAGGAGGTGATGATGAACAACTACCATACCAAGGAAACAAAAGAGTCTACAACTGCAAGCAAGAGAGTCCCATTCATCAGCCCTAATGGATTGCAGCCCCCTCTCAATTAGAGGTGGAGTGGACATCGCCATCCCAGAGTCCTCAGGATTGGGTAGTGAATTTTGGACTAAAGTAGGCGTACTGGTGTTCTGCTGTAGACATGTGATTCTAGTAATGGAAGAAATTATATCATTGATGTGGAGGCAGTGGCCACTGGAGGTTCTGAGGGGAGGGAGAGGGAAAAACGCGTGTAATGTGGGGGCATTTTTGGGACTTGGGAATTATCCTTAATGAAATTGCAGTGACCCATAAAGACCATTATATATCTTGCCATAACCTACAGAATTGTGTGGGAAAGAGTGTAAACTACAAGGTAAACCTTAATCTATGCTTGGTGGCAATGCTTCAAAATGTGTTCATCAATTGCAATGAATATACCACAGTAATGGAGGATGTTAATGTGGGAAAATGTGAGAGGTGTGTGAGCAGAACAAATGGGAGTCCCCTATATTTTCTATGTAACATTTATGTAACCTAAGTTAAAAAAATAGGTGTAATGTGGCATTTTCAGGACATCGGAATTTTCCTGAATGATGTTGCAGTGGTGGATGTAGGCCATTATATATCTTGCCATAATTTGCAGAAATGTGTGGGAGAGAGTTTTGACTATAGTGTGGACTGAAGTCCACACTTGGGGGCAAGCTCCAGTGTATGTTCATCAATTGTAACAAGTGTTCCACACTGGTGAAGGATGTTGTTGATGTGGGAGGATGTGGGAGGGGTGGGGAGTAGGGCATATGGGAATCCCCTCCATTTTTATGTAACAGTTATGTAATCTAAGTATCTTTTAAAAATTTATACTATTAATATTTAAAAAAATAAAACCCTTAAAAATGAAAAAAATAATAATTTCCCAATTTACAGAGTATGTAATAGTGATTTTGAAGTATAAAAAAAGCAGGGAATGTCATTTAGTCTCAAGATAGCATGCCCAGCTCATAACAAAGCCTGATACTTCATCAGTGTTTAATTATATTTAACAAAATAAATGACCATATAATTGAGTTTTTTTCATTGTTCCATTTACCTCTTATGTTCTTCCATTCTGCCCTCTCTAGTTTCACTAACAACCCCCTATGTCAGGCTAACAGCATCTAATTCTTAATAGCCACTAACATTATTCTTAATTACTTCGCTCCAGTCTTCAGAAAAAAGACTCTTTAACAAACACAAATACAGTCATATAACACTTTAAATTCTTCACCTGTCTCCACTAGCATTAGAAGGTCCTCTGCAATTATGATGATTTTCTGTCCTTAAAATCTACTAGCGCAATGCTCACTCCAGTTTATGTACCCATTCCCATCTTTCTGGTAGTTTCTTAGTGCACAGCCGTTTCTGTCATCTCTCTCGGATGCTATAGTACTTCTCTAAACCTAAAAAAATCTTTAAACTGATTCAAATATTCACAGAAATTTTTGAAATGTTTAAAGCCTCAGCCAAGTTATCTATTCTTTCCAAGAGCACTTTTCCATGTCCACAGGTGAAGTCCCTCAATATGAGCAAAGGCAGGAGGATTACTTTTGAGATTTTTTAGGAGACAGAACAAAGGATACAATCTGTTTTCCTTGATATCATCTGTATAATTTTACCTAATCAGAGGGAAAATATTTTGTTAAAGAAGCATAACTTGGCATCCAAGTTAATCAGGATGTGTTCTTTGGATTAGATTACTCATGAGGCTATCAACTTAATGAAAAGGGTTCACTGTGAAAATGGTGTTTTGTCCTAGAAAAAGCAACTCAGATCTTGTGTGTAGTGACAGCCTCTTCAATAAAGCCTTGGCTTCTCTGGCTTTTCCAATCTATTTTGGTTCTGGTGAATACTGGAAAGAATTCTTACAAGGATAGGGGAACCTCCTTCATTTTGTCAATGAATTTATAATTAGAAAAATTGCTTTACAATCTAACTGGAGACATTTTTGGGTAGGTTTTCTGTGGTTATTTAAGGTCATTGTGAACAAGAAATTTCTTTGGATTTAAAATGCAAAAGTAATGGTCAAAGGAAACTTGTCTCATCTTAACATACAGGGGTTGATTTTTCTGTATTTAGATTGGTGGAGTAAACAGACCATGAGTAAATTTTAATTAAATATATAATGACAAATTGGATGAATGAACTCAAGGAATATTAGAGTTGTAATTAAGGGATAGGGAAATGGAAGGTCCTAAATTTGAAGGAGCTCAGCGAAGGACTCTCTAGGGCTTTACGTTTATATTATGACTCTAAGTAAATGAGTGTAGGGCAAGATGGTGAGTTGGTCAACTGTGGGGGAAATGAATGATGAAGATAGTAGTCAGTGTAGAGATAATAGCAATGTTTATTTTTGTTTCTTGGTTTCAAGAGGGCATGTAAGAGACAAATCTCTGGATGCCTAGCCATTAACTAGGATTAGAGACTAGAAAAGGAGTAATGCTTAAATTTGGGGGGATTGTTAATGTTCTGAAATATAATCTATTTTAGGTGCATGTAATTAAGCAATTAGTGATGAGAGCTCAGTAATAGAATCCAGACAAATGTTTATCACTTTCAATTGAGATGGCAGTGGAAGAAAATCAAGCAATTGAATAAATGGGTGAACAAACCCAGAGAATGTATATTAGAAGGAGGGAAGTGGGACTATGAGGTAATTTTAAAGCAATTTTACTGAGATATAGTCCCATACCAAACAATCCATCCATAGTGCATAGTCAATGGCTTTTAGTAAAAACATAAGAGTTGTGTATTTATCAGCACAGTCAATTTTAGAGCATTTTCACTAAACCAAAATGTAAAAAACGTACCCCTTAGATGTCACCTCTATCCTTCCCCTGCCATACATAACCACTAATCTAATTGTGTCTCTATAAATTTATTATGTTTATATAAATGGAGTCGTATAATACATAGTACTTTGTGTCTGGTTCTTTCACTTAGCATAATGTTGTGGGTTTTTTTACAATTGATGGAAGAATACTTATATGTTACTTTGCACTATAGTCCATAGTTTGCTTTAGGTATAATTTTACCCAAACACCACCCTATTATTAATACCTCATAAGAGTAATATACATGGAAAACATTCTTATAATTGGACTTTTGACCCCACTCATTGTGTACATAGACTTGTCTATGTTATACAGTTCCATGTTTCAGCTTCTAGATTTCCTTCTAGTGACATTCATGACCCTAAAATTCCCCTTTCAACTGCAATCACACCCACATATTAATGCTGGTAATTACCTTCACTATACCAGTGTTACCATAACCTCTATCCATTTCCAAACAATTACACTCAACCTAAATGGATATTCTGCACAGACTAAGCCTCAGCTGCTCATTCTCTACCCCCATTTTATCATCTAGTAATGTAATATACTGTAGTGAAACCATACAATATTTGACCTTTTATATCTAATTTATTTCTTTCAACATAATTTCCTCAAGGTTCATCCATTTTCTTGCATGCATAAGGACTTAATTCCTTTATACAGCTTAATAATATTCTACTGTATGTAAATACCACATTATGTTTATCTATTCTATGTTGATGGACATTTGGGTTGCTTCCATTTTCTGGCAATTCTGAATAACGCCATTACGAACCTTGGTATGCAAATGTCTGTCTCCTTGTTTTCAGTTCTGTTTATACACCTAGTAGCAGGATTGACAGATCATATGGCAATTGTGTACTTAGCTCCCTGAGGAATTGCCAAAATGTCTTCCACAGTAGCTGCACCATTTTACATTCCCACAAGCAGTGAATGAGTGTTCCTATTTCTCTACATCCTCTCCAACACCTCTAATTTTCTGTTCTTTTTCAATAGTGGCCATTATAGTAAGTGTGAAATGATATTTCATTGTGGTTTTGATTTGCATTTCCTAATAGCTAAAGAATTTGAACATTTTTTTCATGTGCTTTTTAGCCACTTGTTTCTTTTTCAGAAAAAAAAAATGTCTAATCAAGATTTTGCTCATTTTAAAATTAGGTTGTTTGTCTTTTTATTATCAAGTTGTAGGATTTCTTCATATATTCTGGATGTTAAACACTTATTGGATATGTGGTTTCCACATGTTTTACTCTGTTGAGTAGATTATCTTTTTACTTTCAAGACAAAAATCCTTTGATGCACAAAATTTTGCGAAAGTCCCATTTATTTTTTGTGCGTTGATTGTGCTTTGTGTGTGAAGTGTAAGAAACCATTGCTTACCACAAGATCTTGAAGATATGTCCCTATATTTCATTCTAGGTATTTTATACTACAGGTTCTTACATTTAGATCTGATTTATTTTGAGTTAATTTTTGTATATTGTGTGAGATAAGGTCCTTTTTCATTCTTTTGCACCATTTGTTGAAGAGAGAGTTGAGTGGACTTGGAAGACTTGTCAAAATCAATTAATCAGGGTAAAGATGCAAGATGGCATCAGTTTAAGTGGCCACTCACAAAATATGGCTGTCTGGGGACAGGATCTTGCCCAAGTGAGCTGTTCTGGAAGGCACGGAGAGGGAATTGTTTGGGAAAGAGTGTGGTCTACAATGTGAACTATGGTCCATGCTTAATAGCAAAGCCCCAGGATATGTTTATCAATTGCAATGAATGTGCCACACTAATGAAGAATGTTTATGTGGGAGGTTGTGAGAGCTGTGGGAAGTGGGGCATATGGGATTCCCTATATATATATATATATTTTTTTTTTTTTTTAAAGATTTTATTTATTTATTCATTTATCCCCCCCTTGCTGCTTGTGCTCGCTGGGTCAGCTAACCACGCCGTGTGGGTGGACTTGCCTTCACCAGGAGGCCCCGGGAACCGAACCCGGGGCCTCCCATATGGTAAATGGGAGCCCTACTGATTGAGCCACAGCCCCTTCCCCCTATATATTTTTTGTAACACTTATGTAATCCAAGTATATTTTTAAAAAGAAAAAAATTAAAAAAATTAATTAATCATAACTGTAAGAGTCTATATCTAAGCACTTCATTTGATTCCATTGGCCTACACCTATATCTATGCCAGAATTTTTCTCTCCGTTCATATGAACCAGTTTAGGAGATGTAAACATCTACTTCTGCACTCAGTCTTCCTTCAATTAAGCAACCATGACCTGATCTGTTTCTTACCTGCTTTCCTGGAGAAAAGCCCTTTCATCCTTCAAGAATCTCAAGATCAGTGATTTCAGTAAAGAAAACACAATGAAGTAACCATATAGAAAGTTGGAAATAAGTACCTGAATCAGTTCCTGTACAATGTGCCCTATAGTAACAAAAATCTCTGGAATTTGACATCATAATTGGAGAGAGAATGAAATCTTTCAAAATTTGTAATTGAACCATAGGTTTGAAACTCTGTGTGGTGGTCTTTGCTGTTTCCTCCTGATTTCACTGAACATCCATGTCATCAGAATTGATGAAAATATGGAATCCCAGAGTGACCCCATATGATGGAACCTCAGCTAAGGAGAAGCACAATGAATCTGAGGCTAAGAAGGAAGGTAAATCCTACAGTGAGGAAGTCAAAGTGGACTTGAGGGACCCTGGCAGAGACTACATGCTGTACAAGGACATGTGTCAGGAGCTGCTAAAGGCTCATGGCTGAGATCCAGTACCTGAAGAGCATGGGAGGCAAAGATGTGGTAGTTGAAATGGAAGAACGGAGGATGCAGAGTTGTGTGCATTTCATGACACTAAAGAAGCTTAACTGATTAGCACTTATCAGAATGAAGGAAGGAAGAGATCAGACCCACAAAGCTAAGCAGACAGTAGATGCCTGTCATCTGCAGCTACACAAACTTTTATATGAGGTTCCTGCAGAAGGAGAACACCAAATGCCTACAGTTTAAGTCAAAGCAAGAAGACATTGATCTGGTCAGTGTAGAGGAGTTTTATAAAGAGGCTTCTGCAGGTATCAGCAATGTTGAAGTCACCATGAGAGACCTTCACTAGCAAATACTTGCATGTCTGTACTGAGAGCTGGAGCAGAGGAAATAGCTGGCAGAGAAGTACTGAAAAAGCTTGTCTAACAAAGATAAGATCATAAAAGAGATTGAAGTGAAGAAAGAGTACCTGAGCAGCCTCCACCCTAGCCTCAATAGAATTATGCAGGCTTCCCTCCCAGTGCAGGAGTACCTGTCCATGCCATTTGACCAGGCTCAGAAGCAGTATGAGACAGCCCAGCATCTCCCACCTCCCTTCTGTGTCCTCTTCATCCAGGCCACTGCATATGGGCAGGCCTGTGATAAGATGTTATTTGTAGCTATCAAAGACAGTGTGAATGAAGCTAAGAGTTTGTTCAAGCCGCCTGAAGTCTCCCAAGATGACAAGAGCAATTCAGATCCTGAGGAAGTGCAAACCACACAACAATGGTGGCCTAAGCTGGTAGTTCAGCTGGACAATAAGCACAAAGAAATGCACCTGCTATCCATCATGCTTGACCTGAAGTGCAAAGATGACAGTGTGCTTCACCTTATCTTCTACTACCTTATTAGCTTCAACATCATGACAGGAAAAGCCAAAGTGACAACCACTACAGAACTGATCACACCCATCAGTGTAGGTGACTTGCTGTCTCCTGACTCAGTCCTGAGCTGTTTTTATCCTGGGGATCATGGAAAGAAAACTCTGAATCCATCCAACAGTATTAGTTTGATAAAGTTGGCATCCTGACTTTGAGAGACTATGAACTTGACCTGGGTCACCCTTATTTATGGGTACAGAAGCTGGGTGGCCTCCACTTCCCCCAAAGAGCAGACTCAGCACAGCTAGATTGCTGACCACTCGCTGAGCACCAGCAACATGGAAACCACCATGAAACTGCTGAAGACCAGCGTGCAGTCCCACCTGGCCCTTCATAAGCAGTTTGCCTCCCTAGAATATGGCATTGTGCCATTTACCCACGATTGCCAGTACCTCTTCCCTGCAAAGATTGTCTCTCACCTAGTGAAGTGGGTGATGATTGTCCATGATGATTACATGGAGCTGCATTTCACCAAAGACATTGTGGAGGTGAGACTTGCTGGCGTCACCAATTTCTACTACATGGCCTTCATTGGAAGAGGCACAGCCAAACTCCTTGCCACTGATATCTTGAACCCTGGCTACTTCTCCATACCTCAAATTTTCCAGCTCTGTCTGAACTGGAAAGGGGAGAAAAACAACAGCAATGATGACAACATTCAGGCCATGTAGAGTGAGGTCAGTGTGTGCTACAAGGAGCTGTGTGGCCCCCTCCACAGCCACAAGCTCCTGACCAATCAGCTGCAGCATCTGTGCATGCTGCTAGATGTCTATCTGCAGACTGAGAGCCATGAGGACAGCATGGATGGGCCAAAGGAATTTCCCCAAGCGAAGATGTGTCTTCAGGTCTTCACGGGTCCCAATAGTCTAAAGCCATTTAAATATAATCATCCTCAAGAATTCTTCAGCCATCGCTGACTTCCCACTTGGTGAGCTACATTTCCCCCAAAGTACCACCCTCATTGCTGCATCTCCAATCACTGCTATAGCCCACATGTGGCTTTTGAAATTTTCCAGAAACAAAGACTTTGTATTTCCAGCCTAGTAAAGTTTAACATGACACAAAAAATTGTAATTGAAAATAAAAATATGTATTATTAAATATTTACACTTGGTTAAAATATATTTCTCCATTTAAATTACAAATTGTTGGAGAAGTGGGGAAAATGGTAAAACCAGAAAAACAAATAAAAGAAATGACCCAAAAGAACAAACATACAAAGTTACCTAGAATTGGCTTGAGCAGAAAAATAAGAATAGATTATCCATCCTATGAAATATGGATGAAGGTGACCTGAAATTAAAAGAAGTGAGTGAGAAGAGTCAGGAAAAAGGAGAGATGATTCAGAAATTTCAAAGAAAAGGCAAGATCAAAACTTTTCTCCTAAAGAAATACTCCAGATAAATCCTTCAAACCCTTTAGTATTTATACAGGCTTTTTAAATTTAAATTTAATTTAATTTAATTTTTTAAACTTTATTTTGTACATTTAATAATTGTAAACATAAACAATTAAAAACTAAAAAGTAAACACAGATGAATAAATATATACGTATCCATTACATTTAATTGAGAAATGTATACAGGCTTTTAAAAAAGAAATTAAACTATCCTATCCAATCATTCTAACTGGATATACTCATTTTTTTCCTTCTGCTTTACTTGTGAAAAGCCCAATCCTCCTTCTGGACTCATAATAGCTGTATCCTCATTGATGATGATATTTGTAAAGTAGCTAATAGAGGAGAAAAAGTACTATATAAATAGATTCATGAAAGGGTGATATGTATTTTAAGAGAAATTTAATGTAAGCTTAACTATATTTTCTTAAATTTATTAATGTGAAAATAGACAAAATAAACAATGAAAATTTTGCTAAGAAAATATAATTGGTAATAGTAATTTAAAGAATTAATCAAGCTATTCAGATCAACCCTTGAATCGTAGACAGCTTAGACACACACAAACCAATATCAACCAATATCGATATTAAAAGGATACCCAGTAAAAATGAGGCCCAGCCTTGGGGAAGTAGATTGCTACTTCCTCTCCTAAACAATTCTCCATCGAATGAGACCTGCCTTGTTCATCCCCATCTGCTCTACCTGCTCTACACTTTCCACCTCCAAGACAAAAAATAACTGTGCTTTCACTGAAGGAGGTATGTTGACTGTAATGTATAATAAGATAAAAACACCTATGTAAATGAATTCCTTAATTAAAATGCACATAACACTTCTAAACTTCCATTTAGTTATTACAGTATTCACTTTAGTTTGCATCTCTGAATTGAACACTTTTGAAATAACAAAATTGAGGTTAAAATATAAATATAAAATAGTTATTTGTTTAAGTAAAACATCTAAATTACATACTGAGGAAGAAATCATGGTACAATAGTAAAAATATATATAATGATAAACATAAAAGCAAGATAACAGGTGATTTGAATATAGACAGATAGGATGAACTACTTGTTCTCACATAAAAAAAAACAGAAATTTGCATTTTAGTAAACTCTCAATGAAAAGTGTCCATAGTCATAAGGATCAGAATCCACTGAGAAACCAGTGACACTGAGGTTTTAAACTACAAAACATGGCAACGCAGAACCTTTATTTCCAAAGAGCTGGCACCAATAATTACACCATTCTTGGCACAATTGTGGGGAGAGTGTGAGGCTGAATAGTTGAAATAATCCTATTTTCTCTCCTGAGAATCCTGTTGCAGAACTCCACTGTTAATATTCTCATTGTATATTATGTAAATGTCACCTCCAACCACACCACTAATCAGGGATTAGCTGCAGAAGTTGCTTCAGAAAAGAATGGGCTGCTAAAAAAAAAAAAAAAAGAAAAGAATGGGCTGCTCAACATTAAATTCATTTAATTTAATCCTGAGCATTAAATTATAATTATTAATTATATTTAAGTATATATTATTATATATAATATTAATATGTGATATATATAATATAACATATTATATAGTTATAATTATAGATAATATATTATATATTATCTATATTATTTAATTATATAAGTAAATTGTAATAAATTAAAATTTAAAGATTTTGATTATGGTTATTATTAACAAAAAAATAAGTGTCTTATCTAAGGGATTAACTTTTTAAAAATATATTTCAAAATTGCTTTAACTGAAGTACTCCAAGTAAAATGGCTGATGAAATAGAAGATATGAACAAAATAAGGAGCTTTATTGTTATTTTATTATCCTGATATTATTAAGAAAATTCAAAAATATCAGAGGGTTATTGTAAAATAAAAACAGTTCAAAGCAATTTACTTGGATGCCCTTGTAAGAGAAATTCTTGTATTTGTTTATTATTTCATTAATAAAAAATACACACTATGCAATTAATTAAAATGTATATCAAATTGACTTTGAGAAAAGTGATGGAGTAGACAGCTTGGAGCTACCATTCCTCCTTACAAATATAAAATACAAGCAGATACTGTAAGAACTACATTTGTGAGAATGCTGGAAATCAAGGTTTTACAAAAACCATACTGAATTAAGAAAAATTGTCAGCTTTGTGGCATTTTTATTTCTCTCTAACTCCTTGCCCTGCAGTATTTGATTGGGAGATTTTACTGTCTATGGGACATGGGAAAATAACTTGATCATGTCAGGAATACAAGGTGGAATGTGATTGGGGGTTATAAGATCCTGAAATTTTCCTTTATGTGTGAAGCTGGGAGAGCGTGGAAGTATAGTTAGGCACTTTCCATACAAATTAACAACATACACACACACACACACACATATATAATCAAATAAAGAACTATACTATTCTGAAATCAAAAGCATCTTGATGCAAATAGATTATATTTATGCAACTTAGATTTGGATGATATACTGAACCACATGAATATGGTTAATAAAGCTTTTCAGTAAAAATCCTGACAATATGTCAAGGTGCATGCTTCTTAAGAGCTCTATCTTCTTTCTAACCACATATGAAAGTAAATTTGAAAGCGTATTAGATGATTGTAAAATTTAACAGGTCATATGAATATAATTTTAAATTAAAATTAAGAAAACAATTTGGAATTGATTTGTTGCCAGATCAAAATATTGGTTATTATATGAGGAGACATATAAAAATGAGATTAGAGATATCCTAATTTCACCCTTCCAATGGAAATATGAAAAATTAAGCTAAATGCTTCCAGACTGAATTTTAGAAAGAGAAACTTATTTTCAATGAATGCATCTGATTTACAGAAAGCAGCCATTGTTATGGCTCAAACCATACTGGCATTCAACTATATATTTCAATGAATTTAAAATGGGAAACTTTTTATATATATGTTTTTAGAATAAAAATTAAAAAAAAAAAAAAAACAATAGGAGTGTAGAACACAAACAGGGAAAACTAAAATAAACCATGGACTATATTTGGTAATATGATTATAATAATATTTTTCAACAATTTTAATAAATGCCCCACACTGATAGAAGGTGTTAATATTTTGGCATGGTAATATGGGAACTTTGTATTTTCTGCATGGTTTTTTTCTGTAAACCTACAACTTCTCTAATAAATAAAAAGGACAAATAGAAATTATATAATGGCTATTTTAAGTCCTTATAAAATTTCATCTTAAATAGCTTTAAGCAGCATGCAATAGTAGTTACTTTAAAAATCACCATTGTGTTTCAATCTTATAAACCTGAAACCTGACATCTTTGTGTATGAATTTTACTTAGTCCAAAGATCTAAATTTGGAAGTATACTTACATACACACATTCATGCATGCACTCACACAGAGGTACATATATATGCATTTAACTGCAACAAAATTCAATAACACTATTAACCATATTAAAGTCATTCGGTGTCATTTACTGCATTCACAATGTTGTACAGCAATCTTTATCAATTTCTTAAACAATATCAGTCACAGTAGGTTCCTGAGAAAGATGTTTCAGCAAGCAGATCTTAAAAATAATTTAAGATCTTCACTGGGTCTTGGGAAATTGTCAAACTTGTCAATTCTCTCAATTGGAAACTATGTAACCATAAAAGTATATTTTAAAAATATGCTGAGGTGTTAGCTTTCATTGAATCCAGGGAAGTAAATTTTTTTTTTAAATTGTGTTTTTTTGAGTAAATAACATATTTACAACTAAGATAATATGGGTTTTCATATGGTTATTCTTTTATTTCAAAGGTTATTCAACTGTTTTAGCTTGGTAGGAAAAATTAGCCATTTAGAAAAAATAAAAGTATGTGACTAGATTTGCTTATTTTCCCTTTTCACTAGGACTCTGGCCTGTATCGATATTTTGAACATTAATTTCAAGATTGTCTATGCATTTCCTTTCCTCCCTGAAACTGGGATTTCTGCCCCCCACCAAAAAAAAAAAAAAAAAAAAAATCCGAAACCCATAAAAAATACTAGAACATGCTGAGATTTTGACTCATCAAATGACTCAATAAATGGATACTTTCTAAAATACAATATGAAAAAATTAAACATTAAAGCACATGGGAATAGTCCAGAAAATAAGTTTCTGTTCTTACTGGTTGGGAAAAACATCCTGGAGAAGATCCTCCTTTCCATGTCCAGATTCCTGTGTCTATATCAAGCCCTGGGCCCTGGGCTTTTATTGCCAATTCCACCCTCCCTGCTGATTCCAGTTGTGGCTCTAAGTACATCATAATGGAATATCTGTGAAGTCCTAGTGGTCATCCAACACCACATGACTCCCCAGATTGACTATGATGGAGGCTTTGGTCTCTGTGTTCTTGCATTTTCCATCCCTAAAACCACTAACCTGTGCAGTCATGAGATGCCCCAAGATATGGTGACTTAAGTAGGGCTCATGGATTATGACTCATCCAGGATCACAACCCCCTCTACTCCCAGTATTTGCAGCCTGGAGTGCAGATAGCTGTAAGAGATGAAGGAAAGCTGAGGAAGGGTCTGCTTAGGTGCAACTGGGTGTGCTAACCTCACCTCCTCTACTTACATTCTGATTCTCTGAAGCCCTGCCTCATATGCTTTTTGCATGGTTTCCTTGGTGACAATAAACAACCCTCAATAAACCGGTTCATTTTTTATTTTCCATAAGTGTGGCAATCATTTTTTCCTGTAATCCATTTCTATTTGTTGCTTTTCCTTTCCTTTTTTCTGAACTTTATTTTGGTAGATGGTAATTAACTATTTATTTAGACATATTTGGAGAGATACAAGGGAAATGTAGGAGTTAATGACCTGATCAAGTGTAACTTGTACCCACAGAAATTTCGCTGTGTGTTCTGTGGATAAAAGATTAGAGAAAAGGAGGAAGGGAAGGATGAAAAAGACAAGAAAGAGAAGATGGAGGTTAATAGGGTGAACACATCCTTTAGTAATGCCCTTAAATGCTTATTGCTTATCATATCAGAGATGAAATGATTTAGAAAATAAGATAAAAAAGGAATCTAAGAATGTGGGATATATTAGGTATTATAGCTTAGTGGTAGACACATTTCCTAGAGGGTATGGAATCTTGAGGGTTTTGTTTTTGTAAATTACTCTTATTTAGCATCTACTACAAAAATGTCCCCTTGGGATGAAATATTTTCAGCAATGAAAATTGCAAAATTTGTTTTAACTTGGGAAACTGAACACTTTTTATATTTTTGAAGGAATTTACATGAAGGGATCTGAGTGTGATAAGATCTAAGTGGAATCAATTGAGAATTGATAACAGAAATAATTACAGTTTTCTCTCTGCAAAGTCTCTCAATTGGGGTAATATAATTTAAAAAAAATTATATCACAACTCAGAAAACCTCTCCACAAAGTTAGAAGAGAAAGAAAAACTATTTCATTATTGAATAAGCATTAAAACAGAGTGTGTTTCATCCCAGGCAATCTGTATTGCAAAGGTAGAAATAAAGTTCACCATTTTATGTGGTTACGCTGATACAACCCATTACATAGAAATTTTCAATGTATTTTTGGAGGTAAGTTTACAATTTTCGGCCTCTGGAAGTGATGTTAATCTCTTCCCAGGAGACTGAGAGGATCATCAACTTCCTTGATTATATTAAAAAGAAAATAATTAATTTCTTCCTTGAGGAGAACTTCTTGTGCAGTAAAATTTGCAAGAGGCTTATTCAATTCAACTTTTCGCAACTTAAAATTTACAGACATTTTAAAAGGACAAAGTAACAGAAAATTTACAATTACAGATTTTCTAAATTAAGTGCAATGAGAGAGGGAAGAGAATAGGGATCATCTTCCTTTATGTTCAACAGGGAGAATTAAACCCTTTATTATTATTTTAATTTATATTTACCCTTATACTCACTATAACTGATAGAAAAGGTATCACTTAGTTTCTCCCCCTCCCTTTTCTAAAGACACTAGAAATAAGCTAGTTATACAGTCATGTGAATTCTTTGGACATTATATTTTGAAAGAGGAAGATTGAAAACATGAAGAAACCATCAGATGGAACCACTGAAGTAAGAACAATGACAAAATGTCCATACCCTAATAAGTAAAATCAAGTGACTTTGGAGATGAAATGCCTGAGTTTTGGTCACCACCAGCACTGGCCCTCATATGAATGTCAGGAGTATGTGCTAAGCTCCTGCTACCCCCTTACACCCTGTACATACAGAAAGGGACATGAGACCTGGATTTGAAGTCTATGGTTTGGTTAGTGCAAAGAATAACTCCCTGTTCCATTTTACAAATTTTACTGCAATTTTTAAAGTAACTCTATTTCAGGTTTTAGAGTCAGAGTTTGCAAAATAAGAGTCCTCTTCCTGAATTCATTTTGTCAATGTTCTTACTTCAGTGGTTCCATCTGATGGTTTCTTCATGTTTTCAATCTTCCTCTTTCAAAATATAATGTCCAAAGAATTCACATGACTGTATAACTACTGTAGATGTGTGACATTAGATTTAAGATTTCCACTGGGAGGCTTCTAGGAGAATGAAAAGAAATCTTTGAACTTGAAGGTTAATCAGAAAAACCGTATATACAGTGGAGTGCTGCACTAGGTGTGTGCTGGGTCTATACCCCAGGATTGATAGCTACAAACCATATTTAACTAGATATTTTCTTATCTTACCACTCTTGTATTTTAAATATGATCTTTAAGATAAGAGTACGATTATTTAATATATATTGATGTGGCCACTCCCATAGAATACATAAACTAAAAAGTGTGCCTCTATGTCAATAAATCTCAAATGGCTTAGCAGATTTCCTTGGGTTAGGACAAGAAGGGGAGTGTTTTAACCACAGGCTGGTGTGCTTCTCAGATACTCTTTAGTTTTAAACTTATAGTCAAAAGGTGAGGAAATTGAAGAAATCCTTTTCATAGAGAAAAGCCTGAGGCTTTACCCCAAACTGGAATTTTTGACTTTCCTAAATGATGCATTTGAATAAGGTTATTAAATTCAGCTACTGGATTTGGTAACAAAAGAAAAGTGAATTTATGGGATAAACTGTGGATAAGATAGGTTGAGAGAGAAAATGAGAAAAGAGATTGAGAAACCCTGCTGTGTTAAGGCCAAATATCAAACACTGATCTTGGGAACACTTCCTTCAAGGGAGACATCTAGTAAGATCAATGAACTCAAAGTCAGATAAACACAAAGATGTGCAAATAGACATATCAGAGAAAATAAGCTGAAATTAAAAACAAGAGAAAATCTTGAAAGCAGCAAGAGAAAAACAACTCATCACTTTCAAAGAAATCTCAACAAGAATAACACCTAACTTCTCACCATAAACCATGGAGTCAAGAATGGAGTGGAATAACATATTCAAAGTTCATAAAGAAAAAAAAAAAAACTTCCAGCTGGAATCCTATGTCCAAGAAAACATTTTTTTTCAGAAATGAATGCCAAATAAAGACTTCCCAAGATAACAAAAACATATATTGTTACTAGCAAGCCCTTTAAAGAAATACTGATGGAAGTTTTTCAGGCTGAAAGCAAGTCATCGGGATAGAAATTAAAATGCACATAAGTAAACAAAAAGCACTCATGATGGCAAGAATGTAATTTTATATAACAGCATAATTGCATATTTTCTCCTTTATTATCTGATTTAAAAAATAATTCCCTAAAACAATACATATATAATATCTTCGGAGGCTTATAACATATAGGAATGTAATTGCAATATATTTGTCATATAATGCACAAGGGAGTTTAGTGGGAGAAATCTCTCTTTGGCTAAGATCATGACTTCAATGTAGTACTTGTAACAATGCATTGTTAGATTTGTATCATTAGTAGATGTTATATATATTGATCTATACATATATATATTTTTTCTTTTTTCTTAAAATGACTCATCCATTCAAAGAATCCCTTATTTTCTCTTTTTATAACTCTTCTTTGGTTGGAATATATCCTGCAGTAGCTTCATGAAAAAGAGTGAAAAAGTGGAGAATGTTAAAAAAAATTCACACATCTGACACTGTCATTAATCTTTACTCAAACATTCTGATCTTTTGCCAGAGTAAGAATGCCAGAAGATAAACATTTTTTCCTTACAATTTAAAAATCTGTCTTTCAGAAACTTGATACTGACAACTCTGATGCATTCTGTTATCTGTGCCTATGTGTGTGATCTATATTTTCTTATCATGGATGTATTAGTTCTTCTCTTTCTCTGAAGGGTTGTGAAATAGGACAATAGTATATCTGTATCAGTATTCATCAAATTTTTCTTACTAGTGTTCATGACACCATTGACAGATTTGAATTTCAACTTATGCATGTGTCAACTGTGCCATACTTACAATAGAGATTTACTCCAAGATGGGCTGCTTTTTCTTAGGGTGGAGATTAAAGTCTGGTATTTGGAGTGGATTTGGAAGTGTTGGGTAAAGGTCTTTCTATCTATATATTACTTATTTGCCTAAATAAGTCACACATCTGTGTCTGGTGTGCCTGATCTCCTGTAGGGATTCACATCACAGAAACTCTACTTAGTAAGATTGGTTGTGTTGGCATGGGATAACTACCTGGCAAGTAAGTGGAATAGGGGCACCTTCAATCTACAAACCATCCATTATTAGCTCACATAGTTTCTGAATCTGGGCCATGAGAGCATTTTTCCTATGTCAGTTCATAACCAGGGGGATCTTGAATCCTTGGTTTACCACAAGTGGTAGACTGTGAGTAAGCACTGGCATCCTTGGTGTACTATGGAATGTCATGTTTATTTCCAAAAAATCTGCGTATATCTCTCTGTAGATTGTGAGACATGAATTTCATTGTTTTAAATTTGGTGGACCATAAGTTCTCCTGCATTAGTGACTTGACAATGTAACCCCCTATTTGTTGAACAATGTGAATCAAAATCTAGCATGGATTTCATTCAGATCCTGTCTCGGGTGTTAATAATTTAGAAGTTTTTTCTTTGAATATGTTAGTCCAACAGTGATGTCTACAATGGACTTACAAAAACTTCTGAGTTTCTGACATCAAAGTAGGAAACACAAACTCATAATACCACAATTTTGGTTGGCATCACCTCTCCTAGACAGTGACTACTGAGGAGTAGATATCAGGTATATCTTTCATCTTTCATGCCAGTTTTTGGCAAAAGAGCAACCAAGAATTTTATTGGTTGGATTACAGACGATCTAATTTAGCCATTTTGTGATGAAGAAAGAAAGCACGCATGAATTAATTCAAGAGATATAAAAAAGTCAGTGTGCAACCAAGCAATGCTGACAGAAGACGGTGGGAGGTAAATGGTGTCATTATGAGCCAGTTTCAAGGCCGATGAACTAATAGTCGGCAACACTTACTAAGTTAAACCATTACATAGAAGATTGTTGAAAATGAGACAAAAAGAGGGATAGGATACCAAAATGGTTTACATTTGTGAATACTGATGCATGTTTATTTTCAGTTTAAAGAGCAATTAAAACTGAATTTAACCAATAGTATTCACAATGACTTTTCATCAAGAAGGAATTTTCTCTAGAAAAGAATGTATATTATATTCTTGTTCCATAATCTTTAGTGGATCATTACATAAATTTTGTCCTTCCTTTTACATTTTATCAAAGCTATTTTCATGTTTTAATTCTAAATCAGGAGAATATTTCATGGATCACCTTGCTTAAATTATGACATCTCTCCTTGTAAGAATCCTCTTGTATTTAAATAAAAAATTCAGATTTTCCAATATTGAAGATTTAAAATTTTTAAAGATATTAGCAACTTTTCAATATAATTTCTGAGGCTCTTGCTCTTGTTAGATTTCTTCTTTTTTGTAATTTTTAGTAAACTTGCAAAAGTTTGGTCTTATTTAGATAATTGTAAAATTCCCCTCGGTCTTTCCAGATTGTCCTATTATCTAGGTTTGGTCTATTTATATCACTATTTAAATTATTCCATAATATTGATCAATTTTCAAATGGATTTTTCTAATTTGATTAATGTTGAAGCTTCCTTTTTCTCATATTGAGGAAATGAGTTGTCAAAGCATGGTGTCAGAAAGAATTTCTTGGCCTAAAAACATAATGGTAACAAAATCAACAACATGAAATCAACACTATGTGTCAAGTTTAGTTCAAAGAATTCCACATATATCACCTTAGTTTATCATTCAAAAAATAAATGAGTTGGTTAAAACATCACTAAATTTTCAAAATGAGAAAATTAAGGGAATGGTAACATGCCCTGGGGTACATAGATAATACATGATGGAGCTAAGTTTAATACTAGGATTCTAAGGGCGCCAGGAGTGTTTGGACAGAAGGGTTGCTTTGTTCAATCCTACTTCCAGGCACACTCAGATCAAAACACCCTTTAATTACCTAAAATTTATCTATGTATTTCTGTTACATGTAAGATTGAGGTTTCCTCTTCTTGCTTGTACTTGATACACAAGCCCAGCCTCAGACACCTATTTATGAGGCTTCTTCTGTGGAATATTGAAGTTATTCAAGCTGAAGTTCTCCATTATAAGGCTCAGTAGAAAAAGATCCCAGTAGAATGTGGAATTCTTATGCCTGCAGTGACAGGCCATTCTGAGTTAAAATTCCTGGCCTGGAAAGTTCAATGGAGTCAGTTACACCAAGTGCATTCTTGCATGAAGAGATAGAGCCTCATTCAAACCCAGCTAGTCCTTAATTTCAGCTTTGTGTCCCTTGTCTTTGCATTTCTTGCCAAAATAGGATATGAAGTATGTATCTGATGTGCCCTCTCACACAGAGAGTACCAGAAACCAGAAACTCTGCCTCTTGTAGGAAACGGTTCAAACAAGCAGGGGTCAGGAAGTGGGCAAGAAGGATAGAATTGCCAAGGACACCTTTCATCCAGAAGCTGCCCACTTGCCCACATAGTTATTGAGTGTGGGAGAGGATTGCATTGCTTCTTTGTGAATTTATACCCAAGGGAACTTTGAGTCCTTGCTTTATCTTGAGTGGTAGCCAGTGTAGAAGACCAGATATTAGCAGTGGCAATATTGGATGACTTATTTATTTTTAGACAATGTGTTTATCTGCTCATGGCAAGATTTGAGATGTGAATTCTTTTCCTCCATATTTGAGAAGTCATAAGTTCTATTATATTAGTAACTTGCCCATGTAGTCCGCTAATTCTGGGATACCTTAAGCAAAATCCAACACCACTTCCTTTCAGATATTGTCTTTGGTATCAAAAATTTGTATTTTTATTGAATTGAAGTCCAGCATTGGTGTATATCCTGGGTTTAGTAAAATAACCATGCTCCCTCAGTCAAAACATGTAGTTCTCATATTCATTTTGCTTGACCACCTTCATCCATGCACAATGAACTCCAGGAGGACAAGTATAAGACCTGTCTCTCTCACCCTTGTACACCAGAGATTTTGAGATGGAATTGCTCACAAGTTGTTTTGACTGAGTAACAGATCCTCAGCTTTGGGCATTTTGTTCTTTATTAAAGACCATATTTTGGGAAAATTTCAAAGAAAGAAACTAGCACTAAGAGAAGTAATTGAAGAGCTATTAAGAAGTCAGCACTCAACCAAGGTACGATCAGCAAGCAGCTGGGAGCTGGGGCTTCCTGAGCTAATTCTAAAGCTCATTAACTATCAGCAACCAATGTTCCCATCTGAACTGGGATTCCTGAAGATGGGACAAAAAGGAAGAAAAGTTTGACTGAACTCTAAATTTGTTAATATATGGGCTCATATTTTCTTTAGCAAAATATTTAAAAACAGAATTTAAACCCACCATATACACCACTCTGGTCATCTTGATCTTAAGCTCATTCTAAGGAATAGATTTCCATAACACTTGGTTGTTTCTTTTATTTTTCCTAATATGTACATATTACAAAGCAATAATGTATTTTTAATACATCCTTAAGCTTTATTTGAAAATTTTCAGGGTAAGTATTCTTATGTAGTTAGTTTTCCTCTCAAGTTTGCATTTGTTAATTATCATTTTTGCTGAGTTCAACTAAAAACCAAAAAAATGGTGATGTCTCTGGCAAAGATATGAAAGTTATATTTGAATATTTTTAAAACAATGACAGAATTAAAAGATGAAATCTACTTTTTCTTAATTTCATCTACATGATTTACTTAATTAAATGGGAACAATTATGTGAAAAAGTGTATGTTGATTAGCTTTTTCTTGTTGTGGAAATTGATCAGCATGTATATATTGGATATTATTGATGAGACTGAAAATTTAATAGAAAGGCAGAATGCATTCAAAATGATACTTTGTCTAGTGTGAACAAGAAGTCCTGATTTCCTGAGTGTGGTAACAGAACCCTCAATAAAGACTGACATAATCTAGCTTTAATGTACATGTGGATGGAGGAAAGAACTGCAAAAAATTTTCTATTTGTTAAATTAGTCTTTTATGAGGTAATTGTTTTAATTGAAGTGCAGGAATTTGGGCTCAGGACATAGATGGCAGATAAGATTATTGTGATATGGATTGTCTCTGGATTTATAATTCAAAAGTAAGGGCAAAAGGAAATTTGTTATATTTTAGTATACTGGGGTTTAATTTTTGTTTCTAAATTAATTTTGTAAGTGAGACAGGCAATTAAAGAATACATAAACAAACAAGCAAATATATAATGGCAAATTAGATGAAAGGCCTGAAATTGGTAGAGTTATAAATAAGGCAAAATTTAAATGGAAGTTCAGAAAGAGGATGCCCGCTGAATTGATATTTAATATGAAACTAAAGGAAAATGAGTATGTGGTAAGAATGTGTGTGAAGATTGGAACGGGAATCAAAGGTCATATCTCTGTGTAGAAATAACAGCAATGCTTTCAGTTGTTTGCGGTGTTCTGAGAACCTGTATCAAAGATTAATCACTGGATGCCTAGTGGAGGCATTACTTATGGGAAGCTCCAGGAAGAATATTTTCTAGTAGTCTGGGGGAAAGTAATTGTTTCAGTTTGAGTTATAGGTGATATATATGACTGTAATGTATGTAAGTGGAGTTCAAAGCTTAGAAATAAAACCAGGCAAGAGATCTGAACACTATTTGTATAGGAAAGAAATGGGGAGAAATCACTGCAATTAAAGAAATGTGTGAGGTTTCAAGACAGCACATAGAAAAAGAAGAGAATGGGGGCTAGGGTTTAGTTTTGTGATGTTCCTGGGTCCTCTGGAAAGCCCATGTCAGTCTTCACCTGCAGAGGGAGACTTGGAAAGGTTTTCCTGAGACAATCCTGGCACCATAGTGATAGTGGGCAGGCATGGGAAGACTTCTGCCTGTCATTCTGGAGAACTATCTGCACCTGTATGGCACTGGTGTGGGGCTGCCCAGCAGGCTGAACCAGAACTCCCCCTTCCCCTTGCACCTGTGACTGTTCTGCACTTAATTGTTGGAAGGGCCTTGGGAAAATCTTTCCAAGTGACTCTCCATAGATGCAGCCCAGCCAGGACTCCTGACTGTCTTCAAAACTATCTAGTCCCTTCTTCCCTGTGTCCTCTGCAAAGAATTCTTCAAACAATATTACAGGAACAACTCAAAACTAAATCCTAGCCCATTCTCTCCCTCTTTTGACATGCTGTATTGGAAATCTCAGGCATTTCTTTAATTGCTTCAGTTTCTTTCTTTGCTCTCCTACACTGACAGCATTGAAAACTCTGCTCTGGATTTATTTCTAAGTTTTAAAGTCTAGTTAGTTGTACTACAGGCATCTAAAATTAAGGAAAATTTTGTAGATCCAAAACATTTCCCTCACCCAGAATATAAAAATCTGTTGCAATTAAGCATTAACTCTTGGTCCTACCCCCATCTCTGCCACTGGTAGCCCATATTCTTATTTCTGATCTTATGAATTTGCTTATTCCAATGTTTTCATATATGTGAGCTCAAACGATATTTGTCCTTTTGTGCCTGGCTTATTTCACCCAAACTGATGTCTTCACAGATTATGTTACAGTATATATCAGAACTTCATTTCTCCTTATGACTAACTAATATTCCACTGTATATATATATATAAAACCCCTTTCTTTCTTTATCCATTTGTCCATTGGCAGACACTTATGTTGCTTCCACCTTTTGGCAATAATGAATAATAACACTATGAACATGCTTTTAATTATTTTGGATATATGCTTGTCATGTCATGTGTAAATGGTAATACACTACTTAATTTCTGAGGAACTGCCAAACTAATCTCCATAACACCTCAACCATTTAACATTCCCACCCACATTGTGCAAGAGTTCCTATTTCTCCAGATCCTTTCTAAGACTTGTTATTTCTTTTAACAGTAGCTATCCTGGTGGGCATGAATAGGTATTTCATTGTGGCTTTGATTTGATTTTCCCTGATAACTAATGTTGTTTGACATCTTTAAATGAGCTTATTGGCCTTTTTATAAAATATTCTTTGAAGAAATGCCACTTAAAGACCTTTTTCATATTAAATTGGGTTATTTTAGTTATAATACTCTGCTTATTAAACTAAGATATGAGCTTTCCAAATAATTTTTCCAATTCTTTTGGATGTCTTTCCAGTTTCTTTATAATGTGCTTTGGTGCACAAAAACATTTAATTTTGATGAAGTTCCATTGGTCTATTTTCTCATTTGTTGCCATGATTTTATGGTTAATTCTAAGAAATGATTGCCTAATACAGGACCTGAAGATGTTTTCCTGGTTTCCACTGGAAGTTTTATAGTTTTTTTTGGTTCTTAATATTTGTCTTTGATGCATTGTTAGTTAATTTCTGTATATGATATGAAGTGGGGGGTGGGAGGTCTACTTCATTCTTTCTTTTTGCATATGGATATCCAGTTTACCCAGCAACAGTTGTTGAAGAGACTATTTTCCCCACTGATTGATCTGGCATCATTGTCAAATTCAATTCCATTGACCTATATGGCTGTACTTGTGCCAGTACTCTGTGTCCTGATTACTGTAGCTTTGTACCAAGTCTTGAAATCAGAAAGTGGGAGTCTTCCAACTTTGTGTTCCTTATTCAATATGTGGGCTATTGGGGGGTCCCATAACTTTCAATATGAATTTGATTATTGGCTTTTCCATTTCTTCAAAGAATGTGGTTGGAATTTTGATTGGGATTGCATTGAATTTGTAGATTCCTTTTAGTAGAATTGATATATTAATATTTAGTATTCTCATCTATGAAATTAATGTCCTTCCATTTATTTGGGTATCTAATCTCTTTCAAAAATGTTTTTTTAGTTTTTTGTATACAAGTCCTTCCCATTCTTGGTTAAATGTATTCCTAAATATTTGATCATTTTATTTGCTATTGCAAATGGTGTACATTTTAATATCTTTTTCAGCTTCTTCATTATATGTGTACAAAAATAGCACTGCTGTGCATGTTGGTATTGTACCCCACCAATTGGCTGAGTTCATTTTTTAGCTCTAGTAGATTTTTTTGTAGATTTTGGGGGGTTTCTATACAAAGGATAATGTTATTTGCATAAAAGGAAAGATTTATCTTTTCCTTTCCAATTTGAATGTTTTTTTATTTCTGTTTCTGCCTAAATACTCTGGCTAGAATTTCCAGTACAATGTTGAATAACATTGGTGACACTTAGCAACCTTTTCTTGTTCCTGACCTCAAGGGGAATGCTCTGTCTTTTACCATTTGGATAATGTTACCTGAGGGTTTTCCATATGCCCTTTAACATTAAAGATAGAAATTCCCTTTTATGCCTATGTTAATGAGTGTTTTTATGAAGAAATGGTGTTTGATTTTGTCAAATGTCTTTATACATCAACCAAGATGCAGATCTGTAATGTATTACATTAATTGATTTTCTCATATTAAACCACCTATGCCATGCATTACTGGGATACAGCCCACTTGATCATGGGGTATATATTTTTTTAATGTGCAGTTGGATTTGATTCACTAGTATTTTGTTGAGAATTTTTACATCTATATTCATTAGGAATATTGGTCTGTAATTTTCTCTTCTTTTGGTACATTTATCTGGCTTTGGTATGAGCATGATGCTAGCCTTATAGAATGAACTAAGAAAGTTCCCTCCCTATTGAATTTT
This sequence comes from Tolypeutes matacus, assembly GCA_026826555.1. Lineage (NCBI taxonomy): Eukaryota > Metazoa > Chordata > Mammalia > Cingulata > Chlamyphoridae > Tolypeutes > Tolypeutes matacus. Next base: position 2,625,554 of record JAKSZT010000774.1, on the reverse strand, counting down.
GGAGAAAGTTTGAACAGGGTTGGAGTGAATTCTTTTATGAGTGTTAGGTAAAATTCACCCATGAAGACAAGTTGTCTTGAATTTTTATTTTGGGGGAGGTTCTCGATTAGTGGGTTGATCTCTTCACTTTGGATGTTGAGATTTCTATTTCTTCTTGAGTCAGTGTAGATAGCTTTTCCATTTCATCTAGTTCGTCTAATTTGTTGGCATACAATTGGCTATAGTAATATTTTATAATCATTTTAATTTTTATGAGACTGTAATTTCCTTTTCATTTCTGACTTTAGTTTTCTGTTGTTTCCTCTCTCTTTTCTTCTTTTTCAGTCCAAAGAAAAGTAGTTTTTAATGTTAGTATTCTTTCCTAAGAATAAAACTAGGTTTTGTTGTTTCCCTCCATTGTATTTTTCATTTTCTTTTTCCTTTATTTCTGCTCTAATCTTTGTTATTTCCATCCTTCTTAAATTTAATTTGTTTACCTCTTTCAAGTTCCTCCAGTTTTGAAGTTATGTCTCTGATTTGAAATATTTTTAATGTAAGCATTTAACCTGTTTTCTTGAGCCCTGAGGTAGATGGTTCTGACAGGATTATTTTAGTTGAAATCTTTTATGAAGGAATGGAATCTGGAACATCTCACACCACCATGTTGGTTGACCAGAAGACTGAGTTTAATAATATTTTACTCAAGGACATTTGAACTCTTTCAAAACGTTCCCCAAATCTAAATGAAACACTTCTTTCCCCACTTGTCCCCAACCACACTTTATTCCACATTGTTTATATCATTATTTCATACTTGAAAATGGAAGCAAAGTGTGGAGAATAATTGTGTCATATAACAAGGAGGAGTAAACCAGGTAGAGTAAAATATTGGTTCCTGAGGCAATTTTTGAAGAACTGTAGGATCTAAATACATTAATAGAATTCTATTATGTGATGATAGAGATAGAATGAATATACAGAGTAGATATAATCAATTCTGGCAGGTCACTAAGAAATCAAGAAGGAACAAGCAACTTCTTACCAGAGGAGTGTTCAGGCTATTACTATTTTCAATACAGCAGTCCAAGGAATCACTGTCTTGTGATGCTGGCTATATCTTTCCTCACCTCTGGAAAAAATACCTGAGGTATGTTAGTATGTTAATATGATATCCAAAGTTTTGTGAGAAGCTTATTCATCCTGGTGAAACTGATTTAGGGTTATGTGACTTTTTAAAGATAAATATGGATGTATCAATTGTGTTTATTGAGTGTTTGCTATAAAGAAGCTTCAACAGTCCTAAGAAGTTATCTTTGGAAAAGGTCTGACTTGAAAACCAATCACCTCGAAATTTCTATACATACATCCCTCCTTCCCCAGTGGTGTGATTATTGACTATACTCCTCTGGACATTGATACGGATGGCCTTGGATGAACAAGTATGTCCATGTGGTTTTAAGAATTTGTGGCCTTCAAAGATGTGGCTGTGGACTTCACACAGGAATAGTGGGCTCTTCTGTGCACATCACAAAGAAAGCTATACTGAGATGTGTCAGCAGAAAATATCAGTCATCTGTTCTTCATTGATGAGTCTGCCAACATTCTTATATTTATTTGAGAATCCATGTCACCTTCTCTGCATTCCATTTCTCTCTCTGCTGACTCATATCCTCAGAGATAGTCATTGCTAGCACTGTGGTCCCTAAGTCAGAACTTCCATTCTGACCGAGGCTCCCTTTCTAAGATTGTACACCTGAGGACTCTCTGGACCTCAGTTACTCCTTTCAACCCTTCCATATTCCAAAAGATATAGAAACCACTTATGAAAGATCCAAGAATCCATCTGTCTAAGAATATCAACATTATTCCTCATATATTAGATGACAAGGACCATATGCATATATCACTGGTATTTATTCAAAAAACATTATAAAGATTACCATTATTTGATTTGATAAAATCCACAAATCATATTTGGTGTAACTATTGATCAACTTCTTATGTGTCTGGCTCATAAACTAGGGCCCTGACCACAGGTTATGGTAAGTCAGGTCCTCTCAGGGTTCAAAATACCTCTGAAAATAGAAACCTATGAGAGATCACTATTTGGCAGGAAGGGGAAGAAATAAAATGGAATGGGGTGTGTAAGGAAGTTTGTTAGGAACGGGTCTGAGTCCATGTCTTGTCATCACTTCCACAAGTCTCTGGAAGACTTTTGGCTGCAACCAATGGTTAATTCACAGTGAAGCAGCATTTCCTACAGACTAGCCTTGGCATGCTCACTCTTCTGGTCTGGTGTGCAGACATCCAGGTGCTTGAGCGATTGAAGTCTGGGCATCTTGAAGCAAACAGAGATGATGTGAGCAGTAGGAGGACCATTTAGTTCCAAATGCTGCAATTAACCCACTGTTTCTAGTTTAGAGAATCCTTTGGTTATGAGCCCATTCACACTGAAAGTGAGCTCTTTTTAGCTTCTGAAGATGCTAGCTCACTGCTCATAGGACCCCATCTGCTGAGAAGGAGCAGTTGATCAGTATTAGGTTGTAGATATCTTCAACTTCAGAGAAGGCCATCATTAGCCCCTCATCAGACACTAGAGTAATATCCAGAAGCTCCAGGGTGCACAGGGTTTTCAGCTTAGACAAGTCCTTCAGCTGCCTGTCATTGAATGCAGTGACAAGGTCTAGGACCAAGTGCTGCAGGAAAGGTAGTGGGGGTAGGTTGCTTTCCCTAAGGAGCCATTTTTTAGAAATTCCGCAGTTGTGCAGTTCCAGATTCCTCAGGGATTGAGGCAGCTTAGTGATTGGAAGTTTTTTTTTGGATCCTTTGCCTTCTACATGAGCTGAGTAGGTTATCTGAGTACAAATCCAGAATCTTGGAGGAGACAGTTAAATAAAATAAAATAGATTCAAGCTAAAAGCACACAAATAGTCAAATATAGGAAATGAGAATGGTGAAGTGAAAGTAGACACAATAGAATTTAAAGATCATAAGATGTTGCTTTAATATAAGAAATGCATAAAGAAAGATACAATTGTGTGGGAGAGAGTATAAACTAAAATTTGAACTATGGTCCATGCTCAGTGGCAATGCCCCAGGATATGTTTATCAATTGCAATGAATATGCCACACTAATGAAGGATGTTGTTTATGTGGTAGGGTGTGGGAGGTGTGGGGAGTGGGGCATATAGGAACCCTTATATTTTTTGTGTAACATTTATATAAACTAAGTATCTTTAAAAAATAAAAATATATATTAGAAAAAAGAAAGGATTTATAAAATTCTAAAAGAATGGGGTTGGCTCATATCTTGTTGTTTGGAGAACTCACCAGAATGCCAAAATTGTAGGAGACAGTGAGGTCAAATAGGCCCTGGGGCAAGCTCCACAGGAAAGCAGGACTTTTGTATTCTGCCAAAGCCCTGTACAGACCAGCTTCTTCGTAAGGCAAATACAGCATCTATTTTGTCTTCCTTTTATATAGGGGAAACCATTAATAAACTAATCAGGGCTACATTCCAGGGACACACTCAATTCCACAGATTATGAACTGATTCAGGGCTTCATTCTGTGGGACACACACTATTAACTTTTATTCGATCTTCCAGACAATTACATAATTACATCTACCAAACAAAGTTGGAGATCAAAGAGATAAAGCCATTATGAAAATCAATTATTATGATACACTCATACTTCTTTTCATAAATAAATACTTATAATTGTATTTTTGTACCAAGAATCTCTCAAGGTTCTGGAGATATAGCAGGGAACCTTACACACTGGGCTTCCAATGAGAAAAAGCTGGAATTCCCCAAAGGATGTCTGAACTTTAAATAGCATATGTGTAAAATTCCCATAAAACACCCCTTCACCAACACACCGCATTATGGTGGAACATTTGTTACAGATTATGAGATAATATCATCAGACTATTACCACCGGCCATAATCCACAGTGTACATTTGGCACATGTTTTTCCATATTCTCCCATTATCAACACAGTACATCTTTGGCATAAATGTGTGAATATTACAGTATTGCTGTTAACAACAGTCCATAGGTCACACCAATTGTATTTTTCCCATGCTTCTCCATATTCCCACCATCGTGCAATAGTAACATGCATCTGCTTTAGCTCACAGGACACTCTTGCATCTGTACCATCAACCGTAATTCTCATCAACCTCTGGGTTCACTGTGTTATTCAGTCCCTAGATTATTTTCTAGCTTTCTTTTAATTGACATTTACATCCCTAGACTACCATTTACAGCCACATTCCCATTTATAAACCAGCTGCTACTCACATAATGTGTTACCATCAACTCTATTCATTTCTACACTTTAACCATCAAGTTAATTCAAACTTCTACATACATTAAGCATCAGTATTCCTTCTCAGCCCTCTTCTTATCTCCAAATAACCTATACTCTAGGTTTTAACTCCATGCATTTATTCTTCATATTTAATTCATACTAATGAGAACATGCAGTATTTGTCCTTTTGTGTCTGGATTATCTCACTTAGCATAAGGTCTTCAGGATTCATCCATGTTATCATATGTGTACCATTTTCATTTCTTCTTATTGCAGCATAGTACTCATCATATGATTGTTTTATAAGTCCACAGCTTCTGTAATATATTTAAAATAATAATAATAGGGTGGGTTGGGGGAAAAATACACCAAATATAAGATATGGAGTATAGTTAGAAGTAAGATTTTGATGATATTCTTTCATAATTTGTAACAAATGTTTCACAACAATCCAAGATGTTGGTGGTAGGTTGATGTATGTGACTCCTGTATGATGTTATGCATGTTTGTTTTACAAGTTCATAACTTTTACTATACATTTATTGTTTATTTACACTCATATATGAATGATATACTTCAATAAAATAAAATAAAAAATAAAAATATAATTAGCAGATAATAAATATGAAAATGTACAATATACCTAACGATGTGACAAAAATAAAAAATGTACAGTGATGGAGAATTAAGGAGGGGAATAATAGGGCACAGTTCACGAAGTGTTCTCTAGAGCATGTTAAAGATATGGAAAATGGAAACTGAATTTATACTTTAGTTTGTGGTCAAGGGGAAAATACATTTTAAAAATTATAGTACAATGGAGTACAAAATTTTTTGGTCATCTTATTCACAATTCAATTTTATATTTGAATGGTGTCCTAGGGTTTTTTCCCCCTATATCTGTAGTTTTATCTTCTGTAGAAATAATGGTTGCAAATATTTTTTATAAAAATCAAACATGAGATATATGCATCTTTAATAAAATGTAAAAATACATATGTTTAAATTTGTCTGTGTATTTGTAATGTATGTGTGTTATACTATAAAAAATAATTTTTTCTTAAAAATATTTTGGAATTTTAAAACTTGTGACTAACTCTATATTTTTTAAGATAAAGCATTTCCGTCATTACATTACATACTTGAACGAAGTGGATATGGAACACCCCTGCACATCGACATCATTGATGGAGATTGAAAAGTTCTAATGACTGTGACCCAGCTCCAGAGATCATGACTTAATTTTTCCTCATTATGGCCTATACTTTCAGAGTCTTAAAATGTAGATTTTTATTTCTGCCTCTTGCCTAATTACTCTGGCTAGAACTTCCAATACAATACTGAATAACAATGGTGACACTCACCAACCTTTTCTTGTTCCTGACCTCAAGTGGAATGCTCTGTCTTTCACCATTAGGATAATGTTACCTGAGGTTTTCCATATGCCCTTTATCATTTGGAAATAGAAAGCTCCTTCTATTCCTAAGCTTATGAGTGTTTTTATGAAGAAATCATGTATGATTTTGGTCAAATGCCTTTATGCATCAACCAAGATGCAGAGCTGTGGTGTATTACATTAACTGATTTTCTTATTTAAACCATCTATGCATTCCTAGAGTATAGCCCATTTGATCATGGGGTATATATCTTTTAATGTGCTACTGGATTTGTTTAACTAGTATTTTGTTAATCACTTCTACATCTGTATTCATGAGGAATATTGGTGTATAATTTTTTTCTCATGATATCTTTATTGGTATGAGCATGATGTTGGCTGTACAGAATGAGTTAAAAAGTTTCCATCCCTCTTGAATTTTGGAAAATGTTTGAACAGGATTGGTCTGAATTCTTTCATGAGTGTTATATAAAATTTACCCATGAAGACATCTGGTCTTGAATTTCTATTTTTAGGGGTATTGTTTATTAGTGGGTTGACCTCTTTACTTTTTAAAATATATATTTTTTATTACAGAAGTTGTGAACTTACAGAACAATCATGCACTTGTGTAGAATTACCATACAACACCCCTTCACCAACACACCACAACATAGTGGTCTTGATTCAGATAGCTTTTGTGTTTGTAGGAATTTGTCCATTTCATCTAGGTTTTCTAATTTGTTGGCATACTATTGGTTATAGAAATATTTTATAATCTTTTTAATTTATTTGAGATAGTGATTTCTTTTACATTTCTGATTTTAGTTTTTCTCTCTCTTCTTCTTCTTTTTCAGTCCAAATAAAAGTAATTTCTAATGTTAGTATTATTTTCCAAGAACAAAATTTTATTTTGTTGTTTCCCTCTATTGATTTTTATTTTCTTTTTCCTTTATCTCTGCTATAATCTTTGCTGTTTCCATCCTTCTGCTTACCTTAAATTTAATTTGTTTTTATCTTTCAAGTTTCTCCAGTTTTGAGGTTATAATTCTGATATGACACATTTTTTAAAATGTAATATTTAGGCCTATAAAGTTCCTTCTCTGCACTGCCTTTGCTTCTTCCCATTAGCTTTTTAAAGTTGTGTCTTTATTTTCATTCACCTAAAGATATTTTCCTATTTTCCTTTTGAAGTCTTTCTTGATCCATTAGTTGTTTGAAAATATTGTTTCATATGTGTGAATTTTTCAGTTCTCTCTATTATTGATTCCTAGCTTCATTCTACTGTGTACAGAGAAGATACATTTTTTTATTTCCGTACATCTAAATTTACTGACCGTTATTTTGCAACCTAACATATGGTCTACCCCAGAATGATCCACGTGGACTAGAGAAGAATGTGCATTATGCTGTCATTGCTTGAACTGTTCTATGTCTGTTAGATCTAGTTTGTTTACAGTATCACTCAAGCATTTTATTTCCTTACTGATCTTCTACCTATACATCTGTTATCAAAACTGGTGTATTGAAGTCTCCTATTATTAATATAGAACCATATACTTCTCCCTTCAATTTTGTCAACATTTACTCCATATATTTTTGGAGCTCTGCACTTATGTGAACATATTTTTATAATTGTTATATCTTCATGTATTGAATATTTTATCAGTATATTATGTCCTTCTTTGCCCCTTGTAACAATTTTTTACTTAAAATCTATATTTTCTGATACTTTAGAGCTCCCCAGATCTCTTTTGTTTATTATTTGCATGGAATATATATTTTTCATCCTTTCGTTTTCAACCTACTTGTGTCTTTGAATTTAAGATGAGTGTCTTTTAGAAAACATATATTTGAGTCATGTTTTTTAAACTATTCTCTCAATCTTTGCCTTTTGACTGAGGAGTTGAACCCATTTGCATTTAAAGTAACTACTGATATAATGGGAATTTCTGCTGTTATTTTGCTATTTGGTTTTTGAAAGTCTTATACTTTATTTTGTCCCTTAGTTCTTCTATTACTTCCTACTTTCATATTTTTTTTTTATCTTTTGTAGTGATCCATTTTGATTTCCTTCTCATTTCCTGTTATGTATGTTTTCCTTTGTGGCTAATATGGTGCTGAAATTTAACATCTTAAATCTATAGCAATATTGTTTCATTTGAATCCAACTTAATTTTAAATAGCCTACATAAACTATGTCTATACCTCCAATACCTCCTACTTTTTATTGCTCTTGTCACATTGTGTGTACAAAGACATAGATTTATCATTATTTTTAGTGAATTTGCATTGTAGATCCTGTAAAAAGTAAAAAGGACAGTTACATACTGAAAATGCTATATAATAATATGCCATATCTAATTACTTGTAATTTTTCCTTTACTGGAGATTTTATTTCTTTATTCTGCTTTGAACTTCTGTGGAGTGTCCTTTCAATTCAGTCTGAAGATCTTCTTTAAGCAGTGCTAGCAGGGCAGGCCTATTGGTGATGAACTCCCAGAGCTTTTGCTAATCTGGGGATGTCTTGATCTCTTCCTCATTTTTGAAAGATAATTTCATCAGATATGAAATTCTTTTTTCACTTATATTCTCCCAGCACTTTAAATATCTCATCCCACAGCTTTCTTGCCTCTAGGTTTCTGATGGGATATTAGCACTTAAATTTATTGGGGCTTGCTTGTACATGCTATTTTATTTCTATCTTTCAGTTTTCAAAACTCTCCTCCTTGTCTTTGGTATTTGACAGTTTGATTATGTGTGTCTGAGTCTGAGTCTCATTGCATTTATCCTGTTTGGAATTCACTGGGATCCTTGACTGTGTACATGTATATCTTTGACTAAATTTGGTAAGTTTTATGCCATTATTGATTTCATTATTCTTTCTTCCCTTTTCTCTCTTTCTTCTCCCAGAATGCATACATTGGTGTATGCTTGGTGGTATCCCACAGTTTTCATGGGATCTGTTCACATTTCTTCATTCTTTATTACTTCTACTCCTCAACTAGATTGGTTTCAATTGAATTATCTTCAAGTTCACTAATTCTTTCTTCTGCCAGCTTCAATCTGTTATTGAGCCTTTCTAAGGGATTTTTTAAAGATTTATTTTATTTGTTTCTTTCTCACCACCCTGCCACACCCCCCCTCATTGTTTACACTTGCTATGTCTGTTCATCTTCTTTGTTTCTTTAGGAGGCTCTGGGAACTGAACCTAGGACCTCTGATGTGGGAGGGAGGCATCTAAATGCTTGAGCTACCTCCATTCCCTGGTTTGCTGTGTCTATCAATATTTTTTTTGTGTGTGTGTCCCTTCTTGCACCATCTTGTTGCATCAGCTTGCTGCACCTGCCCATCACATCAGTTTACTGTCTTTCTTTTCTTCTTTAGGAGGCACTGGGTACTTCTGCTCCCTCTTTTGTTGAGTCTCTCATTGTGTTTTTTCTTCTTGTGCCTCGTTGCATCATCTTGTTGTGTCAGCTTGCTATGCCAGCCCATTTTGCCAACTTGCTGACTTCTTTAGGAGGCACTGGGAACCAAATCCTGTACCTCCCATGTGGTAGGTGGGAGCTCAATCACTTAAGCCACATTTGCTTCCCCCTCTAAGGGATTTTTAATTTAAGTTATTGTGGTCTCCAACTCCTGCATTTCTTTTTGGGTTCTTTTTTAAAAATAATTTCTATTTTGTTCATAAATCACTTTCTTGGTATCCTTCAGTTCTATCTCTGTATTATCCTTTAACTCTTTCAGCATAGTTAAGATATTTTTAAGTTTTTAACTATTATGTCTAAAAACTTGTCTTCTTCACTGATTGTTTCTGATGTTTCATCTTCTTCCTTTGGATGTTCCAACATTTCCATTCCTTTGTATTTCATATAATGTTTTTTTTGTACAATCTATCTTTTAATATTTTGTGTTTCTTATAGAATTTAGTTTATGAGCTAAGTATTTCTTATATTTGTATCTAGCTAGTGATATGAAGACATTACTTTGAGTCTCAGGAGCTAACTAAACAAAGGAACCAGTGTAAAACTCACCTTCACAGTCTTTACAAATTGCTGTCCTTCATGGCTTGGCCTTCTGACCAAGAAGATCAGTGCATATTCTTTCTTCATCTTTTCTGAGATTGACTCTTGCTCTGGGCATGTGCTTATGGACTAATGCATTCCACTGTCTAGAGGGATGAATAGACCCTCTTCTCCCTGTGAAATATGATTCCCACCACCATCCTGGGTGCTGTATTGTATGCTTTTTTTAATTTTTAATTTTTATATTTTAAAAGATGCTTAGATTACATAAACGTTACACAAAAATTACAGGGATTCCCATGTTCCCCACTTCCAACACCTCCCATGATCTCCACCTCCAAGTGAGAGGGAACTTATATCCCATGGATAAGATAGATGGAATTATCCTGCCTGCAGCTGCAGACTCTCTCCATTCCCGGGGATGGCCGTTGTCCATCATCATCTCCTTGCCAGGTGACTTGGGTGAGTCCATTGAGCTGTAGAGTAGGAGTTGCAGTTCCACCAAGATTCCAGGCACAGCTGGCACATGGGCAGAACAGAGGCTCCAGTCTCTGGACGTACACCTGTAAACTCCAGCACCACATATAGGTTTGAATAGAAGGGACTGATGGACCATATGTAGGGAGGACTTATTTGAATCCAACGCTGTCACTCTCAGGAGCACAGATTCCAAAGTAGAGCCCACTGATAAGGCAACAATCTCTGAAGCTATCCCCCCTTATATAGGACCTGGGTGTCTCCAGAGCCCTCAGGAGCTCCTCTATGTGGGGTGATATCCACTTTGGTGTTCTATGAGATCCTACTGAGGTGTGCGTTAGTGTTACCTCTGGGATGAACTCGCGACTCTTTGAAGTCTCTTAGCCATGTGAACTCATTTGTCTTTACCTTTTCCCCCTTTTATTCAAGGTCTTTTTTAGTCATATTGCCAGTTGGCATTTGGTATTAATCTCTCATTGCCAGGGTGTCTCATCCCCAGGAGTCATGTCCCATGTTGGGGGGAAGGTAATGCATTCATATGCTGTGTTTGGCTTAGAGAGAGGCCACATTTGAGCAACAAGGAGGCGCTCTGGTGGTAACCCTTAGGCACCGCATAACAGTAGGCTAAGTTTCAACTACAAGAGCAAAGACTCATAAGGCTAGTCATCAATAACTGCCCCTGCACTTGGGGGACTGTTGCTGCTCCCTTGGAGAATGTGGCAGAGCTCTCCAGACTGGGAATTCAGTGTTCCCTCATTTATTGAGTGATTCTCCACCCAGTGTGACCATGCCCCACCCCTTGATCATTTGAACAATTTTATATATCTTTTATGTATATTTAGGTGAACTTCCTTCCATGAAACCCCCATCCCAGACACCCCCCACAAATGACCCTCTCCTGCCCCCATTGTAAACCTTCTGTGATCTTAAACCTTCCTTGAAGATGAAGCCCATATAATAGCCAAATACAATTAATAGGAAAATGAAATAATAATGATAAGTTTAAATATAAGATATAAAATACATGGAAACTTAAAAAAACTACAAATAAAATTAAAGGGTTGGGATATTCAAAAAATGGGAAAAAAACAAAAAAATTAAAAAAAGAATTTTTTAAAAAACATTTTCCCTTTTATCACTGCATTATCAGGTGTCCAGTCTGTACTGTGGCATCTTCCCCCTCTCACTTTCCAGTGTCTCCCAATTTTTCATTTAATTTTCCAAGACGTTTAAGGTCACAGTGAAGTCACACACAGAATATTAGAAACTCTCATATACCCAACTTCCTCCCCCTTTCCTCACCCCATATTAAAACCTTTTTGTATGTGGATGGTAGCATTGTTATAAGTGTTATACAGAGAGTGAAATATAGCTACTAAACATTGTCAATGGTTTACAGCATAGTGTACAATTTAGACGGCACAGTTTAATAATTTTTGATGATATTTACCATGTCCTGTGTCCATCACTGTAAGGTAATGAAAAACATTTCCCCTGACCACTAAATAACCTGTTTGATCTATTTTGTTTCCCCCCTCCCCCGCGGCACATGACAATCCCCTGTCTTGACTCATTGGATGATAAGATTAAGAGTTACATGCAACAAGAGATCTTGACATGCTGATTATCCTCTCCTAATTAAGATCCACCCTTGTGCCTAAGAGACACCCACCTGTCTGTTTCTGGATGAATCAGTCCTCCCAAGATGGGGGTCTGTCTCCTTCCCACTCACCGTGTGGGTATCCACTCCCTGACACAACACATCATGACGGGATGAACACTCACACACTTCCCAGAAGCCTACTCCAGATGCGCCACTTCCTGAATGCCCTCCCAACCTACACTCTAAACCAGGGACACTCCCTCATCATATTGCCATAAGAGCATTCCCACTCCTGCACTTTAAACCTCATACCAACAAATCCCGTGTTCACCTGGTCCCTCTCCCATCTCTCCACCCAGTATCCTGGGTATTCTAACCTGCCCCTCCTAATCTACCCACCGGTCGACGGTGCACCACCAAACCCAGTAATATCACTATCCACCTGTCCTATCCTTCAATATGCAACCATACTCTATCACTTTACCATAGATTATGACTGTATGGGTGATGGCTCACAACCTTCTCTTCCCTTTCTCTCTCTTGTTAACCTATCTTTCAGACAATGGTTCTCAGAGACTGCTCACTTTCTGCAATTCAAATCAGTGAAGTCATGTAATGTTCATCCTTCAATGCCTTGCTTGCTTCACTCAACATAAGGTCTTCAAGATTAATCCATGTTATTCCATGTGTTAGCACTTTATTCCTTCTTACAACTGAGTAATATTCCATTGTATGTATGTACCACATTTTATTTATCCATTCATCCACTGATGTGCACTGGGACTGATTCCAACTTTTGGAAATAGTGACTAACGCCGCTATCAACATTGGTGTGCATATATCTGTTCATGTCTTTGCTTTCAATTCTTCAGGGTATATACCCAGTAGTGTAATCACTGGATCATATGGAAGATCTATTGTTAGTTTTTTGAGAAATGACAAACTGTCCTGCACAGTGGCTGGACCATTCCACAATCCCACCAACAGTGGATGAGGGGTCCTATTCCTCCATATCCTCTCCAACACTTATAGTCTGCTGTTTTCTTTAATAGCTGCCATTCTGATGGGTGTAAGATGGTATCTCATTGTAGTTTTGATTTGCATTTCCTTAATAGCTAGTGATTTTGAGCATTTTTTCATGTGCTTTTTAGCCATTTGTATTTCTTCCTTGTAGAAGTGTCTTTTCAGGTCACTTGCCCATTTTTAAAATAGGTTGTTTGTCTTTTTATTTTTGAGGTGTAGGATTTCTTTATATATGCAGGATATTAGGCTCCTATCAGATATATGGTTGCCAAATATTTCCTACCATTGGATAGGTTGCCTTTTTATTTTCTTAAAAATGTCCTTTGAGGTGCAGAAATTTTTAATTTTGAAGAGATCCCATTTATCTGTTTTTTCTCTTACTGCTCATGCTTTGGGTTTGAAGTTCATGAAACCATTTCCCATTACAAGGTCCTGTAGATGCTTCCCTACATTATCTTCCAAGGTCTTTATGGTTTTGGCACTTATATTTAGATCTTTGATCCATCTATGTTGATTTTTGTATAAGGTGAGATGGTATTCCTCTCTCATTCTTTTGGATATTGATATCCAGTTCATCAAGCACCACTTGTTAAAGAGGCCTTTCCTAACTGAGTGGGCTTGGTGGCCTTGTTGAATATCAGATGACTGTATATGCAAGGATCTATATCAGAACTCTCAATGGCTTTCCATTGTTCAGTATGTATATCCTTGTGCCAAAACCATGCAGTTTTGAGCACTATAGCTTTGTAATATGTTTTAAAGTCAGGTAGTATGATACCTCCAACTTCATTTTTCTTTTTCAATATTTCTTTGGTGATTTGGGGCCTCTTACCTTTCCAAATATATTTTGTAATTAGTTTTTCCAGTTCCTTAAAAAATACAGTGTTGATTTTTATTGGGATTGCATTAAATCTGTAAATTAGTTTGGGTAGGAGAGACATCTTAATGATGCTTAATCTTCTTATCCATGAACAGGAAATATTCTTCCATTTATTTAAGTCTTCTTTGATTTCCTTTAACAGTGTTGTGTAGATTTCTGTATATAGGTCCTTTGCATCTTTAGTTAAATTTATTCCTAGGTATTTGATTCTTTTAGTTACTATTGTAAATGGTATTTTTTTCTTGATTTCCTCCTCAGATTGCTCTTTATTGATGTACAGAAATGGTACTGATTTTTGAGCATTGATCTTATAGCCTGTGACATTACTGACCTCCTTAATAAGTTCTAGAAGCTTTGTTCTAGATTTCTCAGGGCTTTCTATGTATAGGATCATGTCGTCTGCAAATAATGAAATTTTCCTTCTTTTCCTATTTGGATGCCTTTTATATCTTTTTCTTGCCTCAGTGCTCGAGCAAGTACTTCTAAGATAATGTTAAAAAGAAGTAGTGATAGTGGGCATCCTTGTCTTGTTCCCAATCTCAGAGGAAGGCTTTCAGGATTTCACCATTGAAGATGATATTAGCTTTGGGTGTTTCATATATGCCCTTTGTCATATTCAGAAAGTTTCCTTCTATTCCTATCTTTTGCAGTGTTTTTACCAGGAAAGGAAGCTTTTTTTTTTTTTTTTTTTTTTTTGAATGCTTCTTCTGCAACTATAGAGATGATCAGGTGATTTTTTCTTTGACTCTGGTTATGTGGTGTATTACATTGATTGATTTTCTTATATTGAACCATTCTTGCATACCCAGCATGAAACCCACTTGGTTATGGTGTACAATTCCTTTGATATGTTGTTGAATGTGATTAGCAAGTATTTTGTTGAGGATTTTAGCATCTAGGTTCATGAGAGAAATTGGTCTAAAATTTTCCTTTCTTGTGGTATATTTCTTTGGCTTTGGTATTAGGGAAATGTTGGCATCATAGACTCAGTTAGGCAATATTTCTTCTACTTCTATTTTTTGGAAGAGCTTAGGCAGGGTTGGTGTTAGCTCTTTCCAGAATGTTTGGTAGAATTCAGCTGTGAAGCCATCTGGTCCAGGGCTCTTCTTAGTTGGGAGGTTTTTGATGACTGAGTTTATCAGTTTACTTGTAATTGGACTGTTGAGTTCATCAAATTCTTTTTTCATCAATGTAAGCTGTTTGTGAGTTTCTAGAAAATTCTCCATTTCCTCTAAATTATCATTCTTGTTGGCATATAATTATCAAAGTATCCTCTTATGATATTCTATTTCTGTGGGGTCTGTAGTGATATCCCCTTGCTCATTCCTTACTCTGTGTATTTGCATCTGTTCTCTCTTTTTCTTTGTTAGTTTGGCTAAAGGTTTATCAATTTTATTGACCTACTCAAAGAACCAGCTTTTGGTTTTGTGTATTTTTTTTTTTTAAAGATTTTATTTATTTATTCATTTACCCCCCCCTGCTGCTTGTGCTCACTGGGTCAGCTAACCACGCTGTGTGGGCGGGCTTGCCTTCACCAGGAGGCCCCGGGAACCGAACCTGGGGCCTCCCATATGGTAAACGGGAGCCCTACTGATTGAGCCACAGCCGCTTCCCTGTGTATTTTTTCTAGTGTTTCTTATTCTCTATTTCATTTAGTTCTGTTCTAATCTTTGTCATTTCCTTCTTTCTACTTCCTTTAGGTTTAGTTTATTGTTGTTTTTCCAATTCTTCCAAGTGTGCAGTTAGGTCTTCAATTTTAGCTCTTTCTTCTTTTTTAATATATGTATTTATGACTATGAACTTCCCTCTCAGACAGCTTTGGCTGCATCCCATAGGTTTTTGATATGTTGTGTTGTCATTTTCATTAGTTTCAAGGTAATTACTGATTTCTTTTGAGATTTTCTCCTTGCCCCACTGTTTGTCTAAGAGTTTGGTGTTTAACTTCCATATCTTTGTGCCTAATTTGTTTCTCTGGCCAATAGTGATTTCCAATTTCATTCCATTGTGGTCAGAGAAATTACTTTGTATAATCTCAATCTTTCTGAATTCATTGAGAGTTGTTCTCTCACCTAGCATGTGGTCTATCTTGGACTATGATCCATGTGCACTCGAGAAGAATGTAAATCCTGCTGTATTTGGGTGTAGTGTTCTGTATAAGTATATTAGGTCCAGGTCCTTTAATGTATTTCAGACTCTTTGTTTCTTTATTGATTCTCCATCTAGATGTTCTGTCTAATGATGATAATGGTGTCTTAAAGTCCCCCACTATAATTGTAGAGGAATTTATTTCTCCAATTAGTTTTTCCAGAATTTGCCTCATGTATTTTGAGGCACCCCGATTAGGTGCATAAATTTTTATGATTGTTCTCTCTTCTTGAGAGATTATCCCGTGTCCATCTTTGACTCTTACAATAATTTTGCTTTTAAAATCTATCTTGTTTGATATTAGGATAGCTACTCCTGCCCTTTTTTGGCTATTGTTTGATTGTAAAATTGCTTTCCAGCCATTCACTTTCAGCCTCCTTGAATCCCTGGGTTGAAGGTGGGTTTCTTGTAGACAGCATATAAATGGATCGTATTTCCTTATCCATTCTACCAACTGTGTCTCTTGACTGGTGAGTTTAATCCATTATCACTCAGTGTTATTACTCACAATGAATTTCTCACATCAGCCATATTTTCTTTGGTTTAATGTATGGCATATGTTGTTTTTATTTCTATTTTTGTTTTTTTAGTTGTTCTTACACTCTCCTCTAACTCCCTATCCTCTTTTTTTTTCCTTTCAACTTGTAGATCTTCCTTTAGTATTTCTTGAAGTGCAGGTTTTTTATTAGCATAATCTCTTAATTTCTGTTTATTTGTGAATATTTTGAACTCTCCATCATTTTTGAATGCCAGTTTTGCTGTATACAGAATTTGTGGCTGGATGTTTTTTTTCTTTTAGTACTTTTACTATGTCAGACCACTGTCTTCTTGCCTCTGTGGTTTCAGATGAGAAATCAACACTTGATCTTTTGGTGCTTCCCTTGAATGTGATGGTTCTCTTTTCTCTTGCTGCCTTGAGTATTTTCTCTTTGTGTTCAGCATTGGACATTTTGACAAATACATGTGTTGGAGTTGACCTGTTGTGATTTATACTGTTTGAGGTGCACTGTGCTTCCTGGAGTTGTACATCCATCTGTCTCATAAGTTTGGAAGTTTTCAGCCATTATTTCCTTTAACACTCCTTCTGTTCCCTTTCCCTTCTCTTCCCTCTGGGAAGTCTATATTGTGTATGTTTGTGCATTTTGTGTTGTCAGTTAAATCCTTGAGTCTCTTCTTGATTTTTTCTATCTTTTTGTCTGTCTGTTCTACTATATGTTTGATTTCAGATGTATTGTCTTCCACATCACTAATTCTTTCTTCTGCCTGTTCAAATCTGCTGTTTTGTGATCCAGTGTCTTTTTGATTTCTTGCATGTGTCGTTCATCACCATCATATCCGTTATCTTTTTATGTATGTTTACAATTTCTTCAGTATGTTCTCCCAGTGTCTTCTTAATATCCTTAATCTCTTCCTTGACTTCATTAAATTGGTCCATGATATTTGTTTGGAAAGCTTTGATTAGTTGTTTGATGTTCTACATCTCTTCCTGATTTTTAGTTTGATCATTGGACTGGCCCATGTCTTCCTGTTTCTCAGTGTGGTTTGTAATTTTTTGTTGCCCTCATTTTATCTTGATGTGTTTATTCAGTGTATTAGCTTCTCTCTTTGCTCTAGAGTTTTATTTATCTGGTGGTTCTGTGTGTGTGCTAAGTTTTTTCTTTGACACTTTGTTCTTCTTATTTTATTTCTTGCTTCTTTCTATGTTCCGTTGAAGGCAAAATATTAGGGCCAGAGGATTCAAAAGATGTGAGCAAGGAAGAAGTATAATAGTAATATTAAAAAAAGCTAGGCGAGGGGTTTTATAAGACTTAGTAAAATGAATATTTAACTCATGTAGGCAGTGAAGAATAACAGGAAAAAAAGTGGAGTACTTACAATGGACTGGGAAGCCAAATAGAGGAAAACATATATAATGATTTAGAGGGCCAGAATGATGAGGAAAGTGTGAAAGAGTAAATAAATGATTGAAAGGAAAAATTCAATAATAATATAAAAAGAAGAAAACAGAATAGATAGAATAGAAATTGACACCCTTGAACTTATGGGCTAATGAAAAAATGTGGCATGTGAGAACCACAACAGAAAGCAGAAGGCAGAAAGATGAAGGTAGGAAAAAAGATAGCATTGGGAGACAAAATCAATATAGACAGAGAATGGGAAATCATGGAAGAAGAAGCACAGCAAAGAATAGACAAAGTATCAGTTCCTAATTTAAAAAAGAAAAAAAGAAAGAAAAAGGGGGGGGGGAAAGGAAAGAAAAGTAAGAGACAACAAATAAATAAAGAAAAACCAAACAACCACACAAGCAAGCAGTCAAAGAAAGCTAATGAAGAACTGTGTTCCTTCTTGGGCCCTTCTGGAACCTCTCAGCCTGCTTGTGTTCATCAATAAATTTTCCTGCAATAAGATTCTATCTGCAGGTTTTGAGGCAGATTTTAGTGATTAAACTAAGTTAAAAAAATCTTTTTTTGTTTTTTAGAGTGACTTTTTTTTTTTTTTTTTGGTGAAATAAGGGACCCAAAAGAAGTCATCTTCTATACTACCTGCTTCACTTAGGGTACCCTAAATAGGCTCATGGAAATTAATCAAGCACTTCCCACTTCCTGGCCTCCCCATGGGAGCTGAAGCTCTGATGCTTGTCAGTGCAGAATGATAAAATTGGCTGCTCCGCCCCCTCTGGAGCCAAGTCTCAGTATCACTGGTCTGTTGGGTAAATCAGCCTTCCTCAGCAGATTCTCCCCTCTCCTCAGCCCAGTGCTGCTTCAAGCCAGCTTTTCTGCTCCCCAAAGCTTGAGGGGGTCCAGCCAGCCAAATCCACAGAAAGGAAACCCCTCTCCACCCTCTGTCAGAACCCTCCCACTCTTGGAGAGTGCTCTCTCTCACCAGGTTGCAGGCAGAAGTCAGGGTGTATCCCTGGGCAGTTAGATAAATCAACCTTCCTCAGCAGATTAGCCACTCCCCTCAGTCTGGTGCTGCTTCAAGCCAGTTATTTTGTTCCCCAAAGCTGCAAGGGGTTCCAGGCAGCCAAATCCACAGAAAGGAAACCCCTCTTGGCCCTCCACCAGAATCCTCCCACTCTCGGAGAATGCTCCCCTTCACCAGGTTGCTGACGGGAATCGTGGTTCAAACCAGACTTTTTCCCTGAGGGTGGGGCTCAGCCATCTGTGTTAACCACCACAGGCAGGGGAGAAACTCACAAATCCTTCCCAAGCAATCCACCTCACCATACAGCCTCTACTGTATGTTTTAAATCCAGTAGTCCTTTGACCATGGACATATTGATTTGATAGTTTCTTACACTGATTTAGCTGTCCCTAAGCTGTTTCTGCATGCAGGACAAATTCTAAAACACTTAGGTAGGGATGAATGTCCTGGCTCCATCTTTTAGCCTGCAATCATATAGGTTGGCAGAGACACACATGTACCCTCATATGGGCATCAGATGATCCAATGATCCAAGGAACCACAGAAGTGCACAGTGAGTGGGTAGTGGAGTGACCAGGAATGGAACCATGAGATGTTCCTATATTTTTTAATTATAGAAGTTGTGGATTTTCAGAAAATTTTAAAGAAAAATAATGCATAAGATACAGGTTTCCCATATACTCCCTGTTTTAGTTTTCTTGGCTGCTTAGAAAAGTACCATGAAGTGAGACAGGTTAAATATGGTTATTTTTCCACTTACAGTCAAGGCTGGGAAAAAGTACATCTGAAGGCATTATCAAGACAACGCCTTCTTCATGAAGACTGGTGTTCTGGGCTGGTTGCTGACAATCTTTGGTCATTACATTGTCACATGGCAAGGCACATGAAGGCCTCTCCTGGTCTTTCCATTTTTTCCCAAGTTCTGTTGAATTTCAGCTTCTGGCTTCCCCTTGTGGCTTACTGTATCTCTGTCTGACTTTCATTCCACTGATAAAGTACTCCAGTAGTAGGACTGACATATTATGACTGAGGTGAGCTATACCTTTTTAATTGAAGAAACACCATCAAAACATCTACTGATAATAAGTTCACACCCACCTGAATGATAACATTTAACATGTTTTTCTGGGGTACATACAGCTTCAAACCACACTTTGCTATTGATAACTTTGATTAGTGTTATGCATATCTTACAATTGGTGAACGCACATTATCATAACTGCTCTATTAATGACAGTCTATGGTTGACCCTAGGGTTCACTATTTGTGTTGAATAAGACCATGAATTAAAAAAAAAATGTTCAAGTTATTTATCTATATCTGTATCTATATGCATTCTAAAAATTCCCCTTTTAAACACATCCAAATATATAATTCATTGAAGTTAAATACTTTCAAAATGTTATTCTAACATCACCAGCATCCTCACCAAAAATTTTATCATCTTATATAGAAAATTTGTAAAATTGAAGCAATAAATCTGCATTCCCTAACTTCACCTGTCCCCTGTTAAACTGTATTCTCAATTTTAACTCTATGAATTTGCTTATTCTCACTATTACATATCATTGAGATCATACAATACTTACCCTATACATCTGGCTCACTCAACTCGGTGTTCATCCATATAGTTGCATGTATAGATCTCCATTACTTTTATGGCTGAAAAATGTTCCATTGTATGTATATACCACATTGTTTATCCATTCATCAGTTGATGGATACTCGAGTTGCTTCCATCTTATGGCAATTGTGAATAATGCTACTATGAGCATCAGTATGAAAATATGTGTTTGATAGCCTGGTTTCAATTCTTTTGGGTATATACCTAGAAATAGGATGCTGGATCCAATGGCAATTCTATACATGACTTCTTAGGAACTGTTGGAACTGTTTCCAAAGCAGATGCACCATTTCACATTCATATAAACAATAAACAAGTGCTCTCATATATCCATATCCTCTTCAACAAACATAATTTTCCATTTTTTAAATATTAGCCATTCTAGTGATTGTGAAATGGTATCTCATTGTGGCCTTGATGTACACCTCCCCAATGGCAAATGATGTTGAGCATGTCTCCATGTGCTTTTTCGCCATTTGTATATATTCTGTGGAGAAAAGTCTATTCAAGTCTTGTCCATTTATTACTTGACTTGCCTTCTTTATATTGTTGTGTTGGAGGACTTAATAATATATTTTGGATAACAAACCTCTATTAGATATGTGGTTTCCAAATGTTTTCTCTCTTTGTGTAGCTAGTAATTTTACTTTAAAGATAAAGTCTTTTGATGACCAAAATTTTCTAATTTTGATGAGATCCCATTTATCTCCCCCCCCCCCTTTTTTTGTTACTCATATATTGGGTGTAAATTCCAAGAAACCATGACATAACACAATTTCATGAAGATGCTTCCCTACATTATCTTATAAGGGTTTTATAATTCTGCTTGTTATATTTCAGTCTTTGATTCATTTTGAGTTGATTTTTGTATATGCTGTGAGGTAGTGGTCCACCTTCACTCTTTTGCATATGTAGATCCTGTTTTTCCAGCTCCATTCATTGAAGAGACCTTTCTTTCCCATTTAAGTGGTCCTTGACTCCCTTCAAAAATCAATTGGTCTTAAATATAAGGGTTGATTTCTGAACTATCCATTTGATTCCATTGGCCCATATGTCTGTCTTTGTGCCAGCACCATACCATTTTGATAACTGTTGGTTTATAATAAGTTTCAAAATAGTTACATGTGAGTCCTCCAACTTCACTCCTCCCCTTCAAAATGGCTTTGACTATTCATATAAATTTGATGACTGGTTTTTCCATTTCTGCAAAGAAGGCAGTTGGAAGTTTGAATGTGATTGTGGCCAATCCTGCGTATCACTTTGGATAGAATTGATATCATAACAATATTTAGTCTTCCATTCCATGACCTTGGAATGTCCTTCCTTCCTTTGATTTCTTTAAACAGTGTTTTCTAGTTTCTGTGTACAAGTCCTTTTACATCCTTGGTCAGATTTATTCCTAAATATTTGATTCATTTATTGCTATCATAAATGAAATATTCTTCCAATAGTTGATTATAAGTGTATAGGAAGATTATTATTTTGGGATGTTGATATTGTGCCCTACTGCTATGATGTGTTGATTCTTTACCTCTAGTAGCTTTGTTGTGGATTTTTTTTTGATATAAGATCATCTCATTTTAAATAGGGGTGTATTCCTTTTCAATTTTGACTCCTTTCATTGACTTTACTTTCCTAATAGCTACTGCCAGAACCTCCAGTGCATTTGTTGAATAAATGTACTTTCAGTGTATATCCTTGTCTAATTTCTAAGGGAAAAGCCCTCAGTCTTTCATTATTAAGTATGATGTTAGCCACAAGTAAAATATATATGGCCTTTATCATGGGGAGGAAGTTTCCTTCTATTTCTAATTTTCTGAGTGTTTTTATTAAAACAGGGGGTGCTAGATTTTGTCAGATTTTTTTTTTTTTTTTCATCATTGAGATGAGCTTGCAATTTTTCCCTTCATTCTCTTAAAGTGTTGTATTACATTAATTCATTTTCTTATGTTGAATCCTCAGCATACCTGGGATAATTTTTGCCTTATTGTGGTGTGTGTGTGTGTGTGTGTGTACTTCATTTATTTTTTATTGTTTGTTTATAAATCCCCTGCTTTGGCATTTCCAAAAATTTCTTATAATTTCTTTATTGGAGATATTGTGGGTTTACAGAACAATAATGCATACATTTCAGGATTCCTATGTACCACCCAACCAAAAACACTGTATTGATGTGGAACATCTGTTACAATTTATGATAGATAGAACATTTTTATAATTGTATTATTAACTGAAATTCATGGTTTAACATAGGGTTCACAGTTTTTGAAGTATAGTTACATGGACTCTTTTCATTAATTTTTTGTTACCATATATACAATCTAACATTTTCCCTTTCATCACTTTCAGATATATATTTCAGTGCTCTTAATTGCATTCACAAGGTTGTGTAATCATCACCACCTCCAGTACCAAAATATTTACTTCATTCCAAGTAGGAATGCTGTACATATTAAGCCTTAAGTTCCATTCCCTTGCTCCACACCATCCCCTGGTAACTTATATTACTGATTGTGATTCTATGAGTTTGTCCATTCTAATTATTACATATCAGTGAGATAATACAAAAATTTTACATTTGTGCCTGGCTTATTTTACTCAAAAAGTTATCTTCAAGGTTCATCCATGTTGTCACATCTATCAGAAGTTCATTCCTTTTAATGCTGAATAATATTCTATTTTATGTATATAACTAATTTTATTAACCATTCCTCCAGTGATGGATACTTGGGTTGGTTCCACCTTTTGACAATTGTGAATAATGCTGCTATGAACATCAGTGTACAACTATCCACTCAAGTTCCTGCTTTCAAATCTTTGGGGATCTGAGTAGTGGGTCATATGGTAGTTCTGTACTTAGCTTTCTAAGGAAGCACTAAACTCTTTTCCACAGTAGTTGCAACATTTTCATTGCCACCTGCAAAGAATGAGTGTTATTTTTCTGCATCTTTTCCAAAACTTAATTTTTTTTTTAATACTAGCCATACTAATGGGTATGAAATAGAATCTCTTTATGGTTTTGATTTGCATTTCCTTGATGGCTAAGGATGTTGAGGATCTTGTCATGTGTTTTCTGGCCATTTGAATTTCTTTTAGGATAGATATCTATTCAAGTCTTTAGCCCCTTTTTAATCGGGTTGTTTTCCTTTTGGTTGTTAAGTTGAATGATTATATGATCTGGATATTAAAACTTTATCAGATATATTGTTTCCAAATATTTTCTTCCATTGTTTAGGTTGTCATTTACTTTCATGTATCTTTGTTTAAAGGACCACCTTGTGCACATACATGTCCTGTTCTTTATAAACATGTTATAATCAATTTTCTGATGAACAATACACAATGTATTAACAATCAAACCATAAAAGATTAAAGAGTAACCTTAGGATTGTTTTAGATATATATCACTAAATCATATGGAATGGGATAAAAAAGAAACTCAGAAATGAATAAAGAACACTTGCTTTAACATCCAAGGATAGTCTGTTTTCTTTCCATGTGCCTTTGTCTTGCAGGACAATACAGAATCCGACTCATGAATCTCCACAAGTGGCACCTGAACAGCGACCTGATGCAGCAGTGAGGACAAGGAACATCTTAACCGGTCTCATTCCTGGTAAGGGGAAGCAGGATATTTCACATCCATGACTCACTGTACTTTCTAAAAAATGGGAACTCAGCTTTCTAAGGAACAATCAAAGTTTCTTAAAGTATTACTTCAGCTTCTTAAGGCTTCAGGAACTAAAGTTGAGTAGGAAAAATTATTTTCTTTGTTTGATGCTCTATTCCACTATTGCCCTTGGTTCCCTAAAGAGGGAAGCTTAGATCTTAAGGATTGGAAACAGGTATGAGAAAAGTTAAAGTATCATCAAGAAGCAGGTGGCTCTGTAACACTTGATCATTTAGCCCTATGGGGTTTGATTAAAGTGGCTTTAGAACCTATTAAGATTGACTCTGATTTTGATCCACCTCCTTCTACAACCCTTCCTATAGCCCTGGACCTACCACCTTCAATGGCTCCTAAAGCTTATGTAGTCAGTCAAGATGAAACTGGAACTGATCATAATTTCATCCCTCAGATGCAACAGTGTTTACAAGAAGGATTAAAAGAAGGTGACTTTGCTGCTTCCTTGTTCCCTGTTGTTTTAAATCCTCAACAACAGCCTGTTCATGAGTCTTTCCCTTATAACATCTTTAAGGAATTAAAACATAGCATAAAAGATCATGGTATGCACTCCCCTTATACTGAAGGATTACTGGGGGCATTAGCCACAATGTATGCCATGATCCCTGCTGATTGGAAAATTTTAATATGGACTTTAACCACCCTTGCTCAATATAGGATTTGGTTAACAGAATATCGAGAGAGATCAGAGCAACAACATATTAGTAACATTAATCACCAAATACCAGTAACCCTTGAAGCCCTCCTGGGCATTGGGCAATTTACTAACCCCCAAATACAAGCTCAAGCCAATCAATGATTATTTATGCAGAGCTGTGATTTGGCTGACAGAGCCTGGA
This sequence comes from Tolypeutes matacus, assembly GCA_026826555.1. Classification (NCBI taxonomy): domain Eukaryota; kingdom Metazoa; phylum Chordata; class Mammalia; order Cingulata; family Chlamyphoridae; genus Tolypeutes; species Tolypeutes matacus. The sequence continues at coordinate 2,600,657 of JAKSZT010000774.1, read as the reverse complement.
AGTCTGGTGCTGAAGGAAAAACTCGTTAAAAATCCTTTGCATCTATCTGGCAGGGGGCACATGAACCATATATGGATTTTATTGATTGACTTAAAGAAGCTATAGATAGGCAAATAGATAACAACCAGGTTGCCAAAACACTGTTAATGCAGTTGGCCTATGAAAATGCTAATGTAGATTGTCAACAAGTTATTCTACCTGTTAAATCTACGGCTGTCACTATTGGAGACTTTTAAAAAGCCTATCAGAATGTCGGTACTGGAACTCACAAAACAAAAGTTTTAGCTGCCATTTTGACTTCTAATTCCACTTGCTTTAAATGTGGAAAAAAGTGGCATCTACAAAAAAAAATTGTACCTTTTGTTCTGGAGGACCAGGGCAGTCCCCTAATCAAATATGCCCTGGCTGTAAGAAAGGCAAACATTGGACAAATCAATGTAAGTCTCGCTTTGATGATCAAGGATGCCCTTTGTCAGGAAACTTCAGGAGGAGTGGGGTTCCTGGCTCACCCATTCTGGTACAAACCACAAGCCTTTTGGGAAATGCCTGACTTACAGTCACTAACCTTAAAGCAGCCACCGCTGGAAGTGCAGGGCTCGACCTATGCATTGCCCAAGAAATAATCTTAAGGAGCAAAATAAAATAGAACTAGCTCCTACTGGGGTTTGGGGTCCTATACTCACCAACACTTTTGGCTCCTCCTGGGACATTCCAGTACTACCCGCTCAGGGGTTGTTGTTCACCCAAGTGTTCTTAAGAATGATTATGCTGGAGAAATTCAAATTCTGCTCAGCTCTCCCTCATTCTAAGTTATACCTAAGGGAAAAAAAATAGCTCAGCTATTACTCTTACCTCAACCTAAATTAACATCTGCTACAAAACTATGGCAAGGAAGTTTTGGCAGCACCAACTCTCAGCAGTTTTCGACCCACTCTTTACAAAGTCATAAATTTATGTTATCTATTTCTATTAATGGAAAATTTTTTACTGGATTTGTATACACTGCAACTGATGTCTCAGTAATTTCTGAAGATTACTGGCCATTTTATTGGCCTAAGGAATCTTGTCCTTTTCCTTTGCAAGGCATAGGTGGATACACTATCACCCACTGAAGTTACTTTCCCTTACATGTTATGGGGCAAGAAGGCCAGGAAGGACAATTCCAACTTTTTATTGTCCCTATCCTATCAACTTATGGGGCCTTCTCTCACAATGGGATGCTCAGGTTTTCATTCCACAATTTTAGGAATGGCCACTGGCAGATTAACTCCTCTCCCCTTAACCTGGACTTCTAATAAGCCAATTTAGGTTGACCAGTTGCCTTTATCAGAGGAGAAACTCCATCATGCTCATCTGTTAGTTCAAGAACAACTATCCAATGGTAGACTTGAACTTTCTCATAGTCCATGGAATACCCTTGTATTGGTTATTCCTAAAAAGTCTGGAAAATGGAAACTTATACATGATCTCTGACAAATTAATAAAATAATCCAACCTATGGGAGCCCTTCCACCTGGCCTCCCTAATCCTGCCACGCTCCCTAAAGAATAGTCTCTTATCATTATAGATTTAAAAGACTGCTTTTTCACTATAACTTTAGCTGCCTAAGATAAACCTTGATTTGCTTTTTCCCTTTTTTCTATTAATTGTTACTATCTGATGCGGTGCTATCAATGGACAGTCTTCCCACAAAGGATGGTTAATAGCTCCACAATTTGTCAGTACCTTTTTCATCAAATCTTGAAACCAATTCAAAATAAATATCACAAAATTATCTTATATCATTGCATGGATGATATCCTTCTCTCAGTCCCTACAGAGGATTTTTTACAAAATTTATTGCAAGAAATTTTAAAAGTTATCCAGGACAATGGATTATTAATTGTTCAGGAAAAAATCCAAAAGGTGGAACCATGGCAATATTTGGGGTATATCCTTGCAAACTGCACTGTACAACCTCAACATTTGCAATTAACCGTGCCCTCTAGTGTTAGTTTAAATGATTTACAGCATCTTTTGTATTGAATAACTGCAAGAAGCTTTCAATGCTAGGTTAAAATTATCTTTGATTTTAATTTTTCACATATCTGTGTTGCCCACATTACCCATGATATATGGAATGATTCCTGGCAAATAACTCAACAAAAACTAACTAACATCTATCACACCAATTTAACTAAGGAATTGCTTTACCTCCAAAAAGACTTGTATAAGAAACATCATATTAGAAATCTGAAATATTCCACCACTATTGCATCTATTCTTGGTGATTTAAAACCCTCTCAGTGGCTCCTACATCTAAATATTCAAGAATTGATTCAATCAATAGTTATTATATGTGTTACTATTCTTTTAATCTGTTTGTGCTGCAAAATAAAAACCTTCAAAGGTAAAGATGACATCTTCTTTATTTTCATTAATTTAAAAAATAAAAAAGAGGGAGATGTGGCACATCAGGCAGGTTCTTGGAGGCTGGATGAAATTCATGGAAAACCTTGAACATTGACAGCTGAAACGGGTGGCACCATTCTGCCCCGAGGCAGCTTGTCATGACATCTTTTACCCCTTGATCTTTGTTTAAAGAACAACCATGCACACATAAACATCCTATTCTTTATAAGCATGTTATAATCAATGTTATGATAAACAATGCAAAATGTATTCACAATAGAACTATAAAAGATTAAAGAGTAATATTAAGATTGTTTTAGATATAGATAACTAAATCATATGGAATGAAATAAAAAAGAAACTCAGCAAAGAATAAAGAACATTTATTTTAGCATCCAAGGAGTGTCTGTTTTCTTTCCATGTACCTTTGTCTTTCAGGACAAGACAGAATCCCACTCATGAATTTCCACAGAGGCCACGATTGTTTTCTGGTAATCAAATTCCTACTTGGGAACCCCTCACCTCTCATTGGCATAAATGACCTCAGAGAACACGATCACTAGGGGACAGCAGCTGTGGCTCAATCAGTAGGGCTCCTGTTTACCATATGGGAGGCCCCGGGTTCGGTTCCCGGGGCCTCCTGGTGAAGGCAGGCCCGCTCGCAAGGCGTGGTTGGCTGACCCAGCGAGCACAAGCAGCAAGGGGGGGATAAATGAATAAATAAATAAAATCTTTGGAAAAAAAAAAAAAGATCACTAGGAAACCACAGTATTTCAAACTAGGGACCCCAGGGCACAGTAAGCCTCCTGCCCACTAAGAAAAGACAAAAAATGAGAAAATACAGAGAACTCAATGACTAAGCAACTTCATGAAGAGCCATGGGGTTCCAGATACACATTCGTGTTCAGTGCAATAGATAACCTGTTCACGCACCATGAAATTGAACTTTTGTGCTAGAGTCCAAAATGGCTCTGAGTGCTGGAGGCTGGCATTATAGAAACACACACATCCTAAGCTTTGCCAGCTCAGGGAAAAGGGCCAAACGGTGCTTCCTAGCAACGTGCCTGGAGTGTCTCCTTTCCCCTCCTCCTGGGCAAGAACCCTGGGGGGCATGTCCCAAACAATTCACAGCCAAACTACTTGAAGCCTGGGGACAAGGAGGAGGAGATCACTGTAAAAGAAACAAAATATGGTACATACATACAATGGACTATTACTCTGCTGTAAGAAGGAATAAAGTGCTAACACACGGAATAACATGGATGAATCTTGAAATCCTTATGTTGAGTGAAGCAAGCCAGGCATTGAAGGATGAACAGTACATGACCTCACTGATATGAATTGAGGAAAGTGAGCAGTCTCTGAGATAAATTGCCTGAAAGATAGGTTTACAAAAGCGAGAAAGAAAAGAGAAGGTTGTGAGCCATCATCCATACGGACATAATCTATGATAAAGTGATAGAGTATAGTTGCGTATTGAAGAATAGGACAGGTCGGTAATGTTATTACTGGGCTTGGTGGTGCAGGGTCAACAGTTGGGTAGATTAGAAAGGGCAGGTTATAATACCCAGGATACTGAGGGGAGAGATGGGAGAGGGACCTGGTGAACATTGGTTTGGTGGGTATGAGGTTGAAACTGCAGTGGTGGGAATGCTCTTATGGCAATATGACAAGGGAGTGTCACTGGTTTAGGGTGTTAGTTGGGGGGGGCATTCAGGAGGGCACCCATCTTTGGGAGGGCTGATTCACCCAGAAACAGACAGGTGGGTGTCTCTTATGAGCAAGGGTGGATCCTAATAGGGGAGGACAATCAGCGTGTCAAGACCTCTTGTTGCATGTAACTATGAATCTTGTCATCCAATGAGTCAAGACAGGGGAGTGTCATGTGCTCTGGGGGAGGTTGGGAGGGAGAAACAGAATAGATCAAACAGGAGGTATTTAGTGGTCAGGGGAAATGTTTTTCATTACCTTACAGTGATGGACACAGGACATGGTAAATATAAGTAAAAATTATTGAATTTTACCACCTAAAATGTAGACTATACTGTAAACCATTGACAATGTTTAGTAGCTATGTCTTACTATCTGTATAACAGTTATAACAATGCTACCATCCACATATAAAAAGGTTTCAGTATGGAGTAAGGAAAGGGAGAGGAAGTTGGGTATATGAGAGTCTCTAGTACTCTGTGTGTGACTTTGTTGTGACCTAAAACTTCTTTGAAAACTAAATGAAAATTTGGGAGACACTGGGGAGTGAGAGGGGGAATGTGCCACTATACAGACTGGACACCAATTAATTCAGTGATAAAAGGAAAAATGTTTAAACATTTTAAAAAAATTATTTTTCCCATTTTTTGAATATCTCAATCCTTTAATTTAATTTTATTTTATTTTTAGTGTTATTTTAAAGTTTCCATGTATTTTATCTCTCACATTTAAACTTATCATTATTATTTCATTTTCCCATTAATTGTATTTAGCTATTATATGGGCTTCATTTTTAAGGAAGGTTTGGATCACAGAAGGGTTAAAATGGGGGTGGGAAAGGATCGTTGGAGGGGGGTGTCAGGGATGGGAGTTTCATGGGAGGAAGTTCACCTGAATATATATAAAAGATATATAAATTTGTTCAAATGATCAAGGGGTGGGGCACGGTCACAGTGGGTGGAAAATCACTCAATAAATGAGAGAATACTGAATTCCCAGCCTGGAGAGCTCTGCCCCATTCTCTAAGGGAGCAGCAACAGTCCCCCAAGTGCAGGGGCAGTGTCTGGCAAAGGAGGATGGTCCACTAATGGGTTCTTGTTATTGATGATTAGCCTTAAGGGTCTTTGCTCTTGTAATTGAAACTTAGCCTATTGTTATGGGGTGCCTAAGGGTTGCTTCCGGAGAACCTCCTTGTTGCTCAAACGTGGCCTCTCTCTAAGCCAAACTCAGTGTATGAATGAATTACCTTTCCCCCAGTGTGGGACATGACTCCTGGGGATGAGCCTCCCTGGCAATGAGGGATTAATACCTCCCTGGCAATATAACTGGAAAAAGACCTTGAATAAAAGGGGGAAAAGGTAAAGACAAATGAGTTCACATGGCTAAGAAACTTCAAAGAGAGTCGGGAGGTCATCCCAGAGGTAACGCTTATGCACACCTCAGTAGGATCTCATTGAATACCAAAGTGGATATCACCCCAAATAGAGGGGCTCCTGAGGGCTCTGGAGACACCCAGGTCCTATATAAAGGGGGATAGCTCCAGAGATTGATGCCTTATCAGTAGGCTATACTTTGGAATCTGTGCTCCTGAGAGTGACAAAGTTGGACTCAAATAAGTCCTCCCTGCACATGATCCATCAGTCCCTTCTATTCAAACCTATATGTGGTGCTGGAGTTGGTAGGTGTACTTCCAGAGACTGGAGACTTTGGCCTTCCCATGTGCCAGCTGTGCCTGGAATCTTGGTGGAACTGCAACTCCTACTCTACAGCTCAATGGACTCACCCAAGGCAACTGGCAAGGAGATGATGATGGACAAATGCCATCCCAGGGAATGGAGAGAGTCTGAAGCTGCAGGCAGGATAGGATTGAGGGAAAAGCTATGGACAGGAGTGGACTTACTGGTATTCTGTTGTAAACATACTGTGATTCAAGCAATGGAAGAAATTACAACATTGAGGTGGAGCCAGTGTCCACTGGATACTTTCAGGGCAGGGAGAGGGAAAAGAAGTTGTAATACAGGGGCTTTTTCAGGACTTGGGAATTATCCTGAGTGACATTACAATGAGAGATATAGGCCATTTTCCATCAACATATATCATGCAGAACTGTGTGGGAGAGAGTGTGGTTTACAATGTGAACTATAGTCCATGCTTAGTGGCAAAGCCCCAGGATGTGTATATCCATTGCAGGTGATGTGCCACACTAATGAAAGATGTTTATGTGGGAGGTTGGTGGAGGTGTGGGAAGTGGGGAACATGGGAATCCCTGTAATTTTTGTGTAACATTTATGTAACCTAAGCATCCTTTAAAATATTAAAAAAAAACAAAAACCAAAAACATCATCTAGTGAGATGGCACTGCTGAAAAAGAAGATAAAAATGAGAGGGAAAAAAAAAAAGGAATCCTAGAGAACAGTAATTAAGCTCTAATTCCATTTTGTAGTGGGATGTGGTGGTGGTTACTATACAGAAGTAAAATGAAAAAAACCCACCACCCAAACTAAGGACTATAGAGGAATAATTAAAAATAGGAGTCATCAAAAGAGACACAAAAAATACATACAGTGTCGTAATATGTTGATGATGGCAGAGTAAGGAAAAAGGGTGTTAAAAGTATTGTGTAGCCCATGGGTGGTGCTAACAATTTCCTGATATTTTATCATAACCTGTAAAAAATATTTCACCACTGTGTGGTGTGATGATGGAGGACACATTGTCTGGGAAATCTGACTGAGTGCCTGATTGTTCTGTAGGTTGATATCTTCTCATAAGAGACATATATTGACAAACATAGTCATGGGGTGGGTTGGAGGAAATTACACAAAATGGAAGAAAAGGATTTTACCTATAATTCAGATTAGGATGACATTCTCTCATGCACATATGGGGTGTATCTAAAATTGAGAAACCATTTTTAAAATACTTGGTAAAACAGAAAATTTTAAATAATGGTTAACTATCTACTATCATCTTCATATAAATGAATAGCTGAGACTGAAAGCATTTTTCCAAATATACCCTCAATACTATTTGGAAATGAAAGTTGTTAGCCCTTTTTAAAGCTACAGTCTTGAAAAACAAGAGACTTCAATAATATCACTTGGTAGGGATCGCATTATGTACAAAACTTTTAGACAAGTTTTTCTTTTTAAAAATTAATGAAATAATGATACCTAGCCTAACAGGGAGAATAATGGTAAGAAAATGCCAAATGCTTCTCTCTGATGTCTTCATTTTTGAATCATCCAACTGACCAACTGATAATTCAGAGGAGATCTACTTAAATTAGTTCACTCTTCATTCCTCCATTGATAGAAGGCTCCAGGTTTTGTTTTTTTTTTCCCAAGGAAAGCATTTCTGATTTGAGGCTCTATCCTTGGTGTTTTCTCGAGTATAGAGGGCCTCTGATGCAGGTACCCATATATGAGTGACTGCTCTTATGTCTTATTCTACTTTTTTTAGAAAGTATTTGAAATAAAATGAAAGTTACTCATACAAAGAAAGTGGAAAACACAGAGACAAGTGCAAAAAAAGCAAACAAACTTAGAGGACAAATGGCCCTTCGAACACAAAATTTCCCTTATAGCATGTGAAAGCCCCTCCGCAATCCCAGGAGGGAAAAGACACTTGTAGGTTGATTGAGGAGAAAAATACCACTGGAATATTCCCAATATACAGGGCATTGGGGGTGGGTTGATGGTACCTAAAAATGGAGGTCCTAATCCACCAGGCAAAATGTACAGCCCTCCATCCCTATGCAGACATGATGAGAGCACCCAATGTTGAAGAGCAACAAAAGGAAGGCCAGTCTAGAGAAATAGGTAAATCCCAAACTTTTATGTTTGACTCTCAACACCCTCTCTCTCCTAATATATTTTTTACAGAAGGATTTCATTCATACATGAACATTCATAAACATAAAGTGTAAAGTCACACTTGTGACATTCCATTGTAGAGAGGCATAACACCATACAGGGGTCCCATGCATCACATATCCAGCAACACTTTGCATTGTTTTGATCCATTTTTAAGAATTGGGCAAGAGCATCTTTGAAACATTACTAATAACAATAGTCCATGTCTCACCTTGGGTGTAGGTTTCCAAGCATCCCTCCCTGTGTTTTCAAACAAACTATTTTATGGATATATATTAATTCAACATCCTATTTGGACCACGTGCTTAATTCGTGGTGTTTGGTGTATTCACAGAGTTGTACACTCATCTCTTCATCACTATTAAATATTTTCATTATTTCCATAGTAAGAATAAGAAAGAGAGGAAAAACAGACAGAAAAAGAAGGAAATTATTCCCCTGAATCTCTGTGTCATCTGCTGTGCAAAGATGTTATTCTGCCTGTCCTTGTACAAATACTTATTTGTTTATCCGGCAGTTTTATTGAGATAAATTCACATAATACATCCTGCCGACAAAGTTTATAGCGAATGGCTTTTGTAAGCCATTGAAAAGATCTTTATTGCAAAATTGTGAAATAAAATCGAAATTAGAAGGAAAGACATGGTGAATTTTTAAAGAGCGTATAAGTTTAGGACAGAGGGAATATAAGCCATGAAAAGAAGGAGATAGAATGGTAACAAACATTTATAAAAGGAAATATATAGAATTAAATTAAATTCTAATATACTGGGATTCATTAAAACAAAATTCTAATTATTATATTCGACCTCTGACCCTCGGGCATAATAATCTCTAAGAATTAAAGGAGTTTTCGCTTACGTTATGCAATTTCCACTGAGGCCATCATTCTTTCCTGGTAATCAAATTCCTCCTTGGGAATCCCTCACCTCTCATTGGCGTAAATAACCCCAGGGAACAAGATCACTAGGAAACCATATTATTTCAAACTAGGGACCCTCAGGGCATGGTAAGCCAGGTGTTGAGTCAGAAATGACAATAAATGAGAAAATACTGAGAACTTAATGATGAACAAACCACTTGAAAAGCCACGGGATTCCAGATCCACATTCGTGTTCAGTGCAAAGAATAAACTGTTAACGCCCAATGAAACTGAACTTGTGGTCCTGGGTCCAAAATGGCTCCGAACGCTGGAGGCTGGATAGAATCATGCACACCGTAGTCTTTGCCAGCCCAGGGAAAAGGGCCTCTCCGTGCTACCTAGCAACCGGCTTGGATTGTCTCCTTTCCCCTCTTCCAGAGCAAGAACCATGGTGGGCGTGGCCCAAACAATTCACAGCCAAACTCCTTGAGCCCATGGACATGGAGGAGGAGCTCTTTGTAAAGACAGCATCTAGTGAGATAGTACTGCTGAAAAAGAAGACAAAAATGAGAGAGAGAAAAAAGACTGCTAGAGAACAGTAATTAAGCTAGAATTCAGTTTTGCAGTGGGGTGTGGTGGTGGTACCATACAGAAGTAAAATGAAAAAACCCATTAGCCAAACTCAGGACTATAGAGGAATAATTAAAAACAAGAGTCATTAAAAGACACACACAAAAATACATACAATATCGTGACATGTTGATGATAGCAGAGTAAGGAAAAAGAGTGTCAAACATATTGTGTGGGCCTCGGGTGGTGCTAACAATTTCCTGATATTTTGTCATAACCTGTAAGAAATATTCCACCACCGTGTGATATGATGATTGTGGACACTATTATGGGAATTCCGACTGAGACTGATTGTTCTGTAGCTGTATTCACGGAGTTGTGCATTCATCTCTTCAATCTCTTTTAAATCTTTTCATTATTTTCATAGTAAGAATAAGAAAGAGAGAAAAAACAGACAGAAAAAGAGGAAATTATCCCCCTTAATCTCTCTGTGTCATCTGCTGTGCGTAGGTGTCATTCTGCCGTTCCTTGCACAAATACTTATTTGATTATTGAGCAGTTTTATTGAGATATAGTCACATAACACATCCTGCCCACAATGTATACAGTGAATGGCTTTATTGAAGCTGTTGAAAAGATCTTTATTGCAAAAATATAACATAAAATAGAAATTAGAATGGAAGACATGGTGAATTTTTAAAGAGAGTGTAAGGATAGGATAGAGAGAATATAAGCCATGATAAGAAGGAGATAGTTTGGTAAAAAAACATTTATAAAAAGAAATAGTAATTCTAATATACTGGAATTAATTAAAACAAAATTCTAATTATTATATTTCATCTCTAACCCTAGGTCATAATAATCTCTAATAATTGAGTGAGTTTTTCTTTCCTTATGCAATTTCCACTGAGGCCATCATTCTTTCCTGGTAATCAAATTCCTCCTTGGGAATCCCTCACATCTCATTGGCATAAATAAGCTCAGGTAACAAGATCACTAAGAAAGCACAATATTTCAAACTGGACTCTCAGGGCACAGTAAACCAGGTGTCCAGTAAGAAATGACAATAAATGGGAAAATACTGAGAAGTCAATGAAAAAGCAACCTCATGAAAAGCCATGGGATTCTAGACACACATTTGTGTTCATCACAATGGATAATCTGTTCATGCACCATGAAATTGAACTTGTGGGCCTGGGTCCAAAATGGCCTCGAGCGGTGGAGGATGGCATGATAGAATCACATACACCCTTGGCTTTGTCGGCCCAGGGAAGGGCCACCCATTGCTTCCTAGCAACAGGCCTGGAGTGTCTTCTTTCCCCTCCTCCACTGCAAGAACCCTGGTTGGTGTGGCTCAAACAATTCACAGCCCAATTGCTTGGAGCCTGGTGGTAGGGATAAGGAGGTCTTTGTAAAAGACAGTATCCAGTGAGATGGCACTGCTGAAAATGAAGACAAAAATGAGAGAGAAAAAAAGGAATGGTAGAGAACAGTAATTAAGCTCTAATTCATTTTGTAGTTGGTTGTTGTGATGGTTTCAATATAGAAGTAAAATGATAAAAATCACTAGCCAACCTCAGGACTATGGGGGAATAATTAAAACTCAGTAGTCTTTAAATCAGACACAAAAATACATACATTATCATGACATGTTGGTTAGGGCAGAGTACAGAAAATGTGTGTCAAACATATTGCATGGCCCATGGGTGGTGCTAACAATTTCCTGGTATTTTATTATAATCTGTAAGAATTATTCCACCACTGTGTGGTGTGATGATGGAGGCCACCAGTATGGGAATTCTGACTGAGTTCCTGATCTTTATATAGGTTGAAATCCTCTGTTAAGAAAAATATATTTACAAACATAATCATGGGGTGTGTTGTAGGAAATTACATGAAATGGAAGAAAAGGATTCTAGCTATAAATCAGGTTAGGATGATATTCTCTCTTTCATATATGTGTTCTATTTAAAATAGAAATAAAACTATTTTATAATATTTGGTAAGATACCAATTTTAAAATAAAGATTAAATATCTATTATCATCTGCATATAAATAAATATCAAAGAGTGAAAGCATTTTTCAAAATATACCCTCAACGCTATTTGGAAATGAAAGTTGTTGGCCCTTTTGAACACTACACACTTTATAAACAAGAGGCTTCAATGCTATCAGTTCATAGGGAATGCATTTTTTACATAAATTTCTGGACTAGATTTTCTTTTTAATAGTTAATGAAATAATGTTAACTACACTAACTGTGAGAATAATATTAAGAAAACTCAAAATGCTTCCCTCTGATGCCTCCATTTTTTTTTAATAATCTTACTTTAAATTCAGTAATTCAGAGGAGATGATTTTACAGTACTTCACAAATCTTTACAAGATGGTGAAAAGTCTCCAGCTCTTGTTTCAAGGAAACCATTTTTTATTTTCTCTATATCTTTGAGTTGTTCTCAAATATAGAGTGATTCTCATGCATGTATCCAGATATAAATAACTGCTCTTACTTCATATTCTAATTTTTTCAGAAGTATTTGAAATAAAATGAAAGTTATTCTTGAAAGAACGTGGTAAACACAGAAACACATACCAAAAACACATGACTCAGATTATAAACAGCCCCAAACCGTGAAATTTCTCTTCTGGCAAGTGAACACCCTTTCCTAAACCCAGGAGAGAAAAAACATTTGTAGGCTGAATAAGTTGCCAAAGAGTAACTCAACAATTCACAAGATATCGGGGGGGGGGGCAGTTCCATAAAAATCATGGACATAATCAATCAGGCAGAGAGGACAGCCCTCCATCCCTATGCATCCATGGTCACAGGTTTCATCAATGAAGAAAAACAAAAGGAAGACCAGTTTAGAGAAATAGGTAAATCTTAAACCTTCATGTATGACTCTCACCACCCTCTTTCTCTTAATGTATTTTTTAGTGATGGCTATAATTCATACATGAACATACATAAACATAAAGTGTAGAGTAAAACTTGTGACCTTACCAAATAAGGAGGCATAACACCATTCAAGGGTCCCATATATCATATCTCCACCAGGACCTTGAATTGTTCTGATGCATGTGACATTGCAGTGTCAGGTGTGGGCCATTTTATATCACCATATAGCATGCAGGGCTATGTGGAAGAGTGTGTGGTCTACAGTGTGCACTGTGGTCCATGCTTAATGGCAGGACCACAGGATGTTTGTCAATTCCAGTTAATGTGCCACAGTCATGAGGGATTTTTGTGTGGGAGGTGTGGGAGGTGGGGCATGTGGAAATTGCTATATTTTTTGTGTAACACTTATGTAATCAAAGTATCCTTTAAAAAATAAATAAATAAAAACTCAGCAAGAGCATCACTCAAACATTATTGATAACTCTAGTCCATGCCTCACCTTGGTGTATATTTCTGGGCATCCTCACTAATTTTTAAACCAATTTATTTTATTGATACATTTTAATACAATATCCAATTTATCCAAAGTGTACAATCCCTAGTGTTTGGTATATTCACAGAGGTGTGCATTCATTTTTTCAATAATTATTAAATATCATCATTATTGCCATAGTAATAATAAGAAAGAAAGAAAAACCAGAGAAAAAACAAGGAAATTATTCCCCTCTCAATCTCTTTGTTTCCACTGTCATGCATAGCTTATATTCTGGCATTCCTTGCACAAATATTTACTTCTTTATTGAGCAATTTTATTGAGATATATTCGCATACCTCATCATGTGGAAAAAGTGTATAATGAATGGCTTTTTAAAACTGTTGAAAAGATCTTTATTGCAAAATTGTAAAATAAAATGTAAATTAGATAGAAAGAAATGGTATATTTTAAAAGAGATCGTAGAGTTAGTTTAGATTTAATATAATCCATGATAAGAAAGAGATAGTATGGCAACAAACATTTATAAAGGAAAATAATTATAATGGAAATAAATTATAACAAAATTCTAATTATTATATTCCAACTTGAATCCTTGGACATAATAATCTCTAAAAATGAAATAAATTTTGTTTTAGTTATGCAATTTCCATTGAGGAAATCCTTCTTTCTGAGTAAAAACAATCCATTTTGGCAATTCCTCACATCTCATTGACATAAAATACCACAGATAACAAGGTCACTAGGAAGACAACAGAATTTAAACCATCAGAGCACAGGAAGTCAAGGGTAGGGGAAGAAATGGCTTAAGAATGAGAAAATATTGACACTCAATGAAGAACCAACCTTATTAAAAGCCACAGGATACCAGAATCATCCAAGCTTAGTGCAATGGTTAGTCTTTTCAAGGTACATGAAATTGAAATTTGAGCCCTGGGTTCCAAAATGGCTCCCAGTGCTGGAGGCTGGCACAATAGACTCACATTAGACTTTGCCAGCCCAGGAAAAATGGCCAAACTGTGGTTCCTAGCAACTGGCCTCACTTGTCTCCTTTCTCCTCTGTGGCAGAGATCATAGCCGGATGCCAAAGAAACAATTCCAGAAGCTAATAACTTGGAGCCTGGGGGGATGGAGGATGGGTTCCTTTGAAAAGAAAGCATCTAGAGAGAAGGCACTGCTAAAAATAGACAAGAATGAGAGAGATAAGAATGGAATTTCAGAGAACAGTGACTGAGCTCTAATTCTGTTTTCCAGTGGGGTGTGGTGGTGGTTCAAATATAAAAGTAAAATGAAAAAATTACTAGTCAATCTCATGACTCTGGGGAAAAAATTAAAACACAAGAGTGGCCAAAATAGACACATCAAATACACACCTCTATCATGACATGTTGATGAAGGCGGAGTATGAAAAATGTGTTTCAAATGTATTGTATGCACCATGGCTGGTGGTAACATTTCATATTTTATCATGAGCTATAAGATCTATTCCACTGTGGTGTGGTGTGATGATGGAGAACAGGTGCATGAGAATTCTGACAGAGCCCATAGTTGTTTTGTTAGTTCACAGCTTCTCTTAAGAGAAATACAAAAATAATAATGTGGCAGGTTGGAGGCAAGTACATGAAATGGAAGAAATGGATTCTAGCTATAAGTCAGATTAGGATCATATTCTCTCATACACATATTTGGTGTATTTAAAATAGAAAAACCACTTTCAAAATAGTTGGTGAAATACAAATTTTTAAAATAAGGGTTAAATATCTATTATCATCTTCAAATAAATTATTGCCTAAGAGTGAAAGCATTTTCCAAAATATACAGTCAATGCTATTTGTAAGTGAAAGTTGTTAGTCCTTTTTAAAAGTACACTCTTTCAAAACAAGAGGCTTCAATGATATCAATTTGTAGGGAATGTATTTTGTACATAAATTTTTGGACTAGATTTTCTCCTTAATAGTTTATGAAATAATGTTAGCTACACTAACTGGGAGAATAATGATAAGAAGACTCCAAATGTTTCCCTCTGTTTCCTTCATTTTTTAATAATCCCACTTTTAATCTCATAATTCAGTGTAGATGTGTTTACATTACTTCACAAATCCTTACAGGATGGTTAAAAGGCTCCAGCTTAAGTTTCAGGGAAACCATTTCTGATTTTCTCTATATCTTTGAATATAGAGGGATTCTGGTGCAGGTACGCATATATGAATAACTGCTCTTATATTATATTGTAAATTTTTAGAAAGTATTTGAACTAAAATGAATGTTATTCTTTTTTGCTCCCAAGAATGACAGAGTTGGACTCAGTTGTGGTTTCCCTACACATGGTTCTTCTGTCCTTCTATTTGAACCTATAATTAGTACTGGAGTTGGTGGGTGTATGGTCAAGAGACTTAAATCTTTGGGCTGTCCATGTTCCAGCTGTGCCCTGAATCTCAATGGAGTTGCAACACCTACTCCCCAGTTCATTTTCTCACACAGGACAACTAACATGGAGGTGATGATGGACAACTACCATACCAAGGAACCAAGAGAGTCTACAACTGTAAGCAATAGAGTCCCATCCATTGGCCCTATAGGATCACAGTCCCCTCTCTATTAGAGTTGGAGGGGACATCACCATCCCAGAATCCTCAGGATTGGGGAATGAACTATGGACTAAAGTAGACTTAGTGGTATTCTACTATAGACTTATTGTGATTCTAGCAATGGAAGAAATTATATCATTGATATGGAGGCGGTGACCACTGGAGGTTCTGAGGACAGGGAGAGGAAAAAACAGGTGTAATACAGGGACATTTTTGGTAATTGGGAATTGTCTTGAATGACATTGCAATGATAGATACAGGCTATTATGAATCTTGCCATAACCTACAGAATTGTGTGGGAAAGAGTGTAAACTGCAATGTAAACTTTAATCCACACTTAGTGGCAATGCTCCAAAAGGTGTTCTTCAATTGCCATGAATGTACCTCATTATTGAAAAATATTGTTAATGTGGTAAAATTTGGGAGGTGTGGGGAGTGGGGCATATGGGAATCCCCTATATTTTTTTTCTTTTAAAAAAATTATTGAAATATATCACACGTACATAAACTTACAAAAACAACAATTGTACAGTAATAGTTGTGAACTTACAAAACAACCTTCATATTACCATACAGAGAAATCATACCTTACCTACAAATAATACCTTGCATTGTTGCAAAACATTTTTAACCAATGATTAAACAGCATCCTCAAAATATTACTACCAACCAAAGTATCTTACATTAGGTCCTAAGCTCCTCTGCCACATGGCAATGCACATGGTGACCTTTCCTGGCCTCTCCCTTCTCTTCTGCATTCCCTTGACCTTCAGCTTCTTGCTTCCCCTGGCTTTCTTTCTGATGGAATTTCATTCTCCTTATAAGGGCCTCCAGTAATAGGATTAAGACCCATCCTGTTTGAATTGGGACACATCTCATGTGAAGTAACTTCATTAAATGGTCCTACTTAAAATAGGTTCACACCCACAGGAATGGGCTAGGTTTTAGAACATGTTTTTCTGGGGTACACAGCTATAGACTACCATACAGACTCACATAGATTGAAGGTCAGATTGGGCTCAATGCGGCTGAAATGCACAGCAGCGAGTTCCAGTGACCACATCTGCACCAAAGGTGGCAGAATGGAGGAGGTGACTCATGGTGAGCCTGAGGAAGGTGCGGCAGAGCTGAAGAGACAAGAGCTACTGTAACTGTGCTCTCATCTGCAGGCAGACTGTCCCAGGACCAGCAGTGCTCAGGTGGGCTGAAGGGCACATGTTGGGGGTCCCCCAACCAGCAGCTGAGCACTTCTGGAGCTTGCCTCACTCTGTACCAGGTGAGAAAGGGGCAAGGCCTCTATTCCCATTGTTTTTAAGGAAGGTATTGTTTTACGTTTTATGTCTGTACCACAATTTATTTAATCATTTTTCCTTGAATATTGGCTGATTTCCTGAGGATGGACTTCCTTCCAGAGAAGACTGTGAGTCTTTATGTGGCCATAGGACCCGTTCCTAAATGAAAGAGGCTGGGTCACAGGTTCTGCACATTTTTAAGGATTTTTATTAAGTTGCTACATCTGTCTATTCATGACACACGTGAGCCTGGAGCAAACCTGGCATTCAGTCAAGGCTTCTTTGTGAGGGTGGAGCAGCACTATCCTTCCACCTACCCCTGGCCTCTGGCATACTGTGAGCATGGAGCCCAGGCCTAGCTGAGGAGAGGCCTGCAGCATCTCACACCAACTCACAGAAAGCCCACAAGCACTCCCTGCCTGCCTGGTGGTGACTGGAGGAGCCTGCACCCCTGTGGCAGATGAATTCAGGCTGTGCAGAACTTCTCCCTGGGATGGGCCCATTCCATCCAAAGAGTTGCTGGGGACTGTAAGACATGCATGGACTTGGGGGGTGGCATGCAGTTGTGGTTGGAGTGACCTCCTCAAAGGGTGGGGGTGGACCTGGGGCTTCCAGGGCCCCCATGTCCTATCGGTATTACTAGTGTGGGTTTAGCTCTTGAAGGGGAAGCACAGCTGGCAGTTGTGAAGGGGCATGATGTGAAATGGGAGCCCTTGCAGCCCCTGCTTCAACCCCCACAGACCTACAGTTCCTGCAGCTTCAACAATTCCTGCTGATCCTGGAAGCACTGTCCGAAGACAAAATTGAAGATGGCATGGGAATGGCTCTGGCTTCATTTGTGTGGGTGCCAGCCTTGGCCCATGCTGTAGGCCACAGTCCATGAGGTTTACAATGTTTGTGCAGGATATCACAACCAGTTTAGATAGGCCCTGCATGTAGGGGCCCAGGATGGGGTGTTCCTAGGCCTGTAGAAGGCCCTGTTGAATGGGGTTGGGTGTTCTCATACCCCTCCCTGATAGACTCCATGTATCTCATCCACACATAATAGGATACCTGGGCATTTTGGTTCTTACTACCATGGGAGAAGATGCCCTCACAGAACTGGGGCACAATGCCCAGCTGCCCTGGGTCCTGCTGCCATGCCAAAGTGTAGGACTTCCTACCCCTGTCTGTCCTTAGGAAAAGATGCACACTCTGTAGTGGTCAAAGGCACAAAGCAGTGTTTCTTCTCCAATTTCCAATATCCCTATTTGCCTGTTGTTGAGATGGGACCTGGGGATCCTTGGCCCAGGTTTGTGACCAGTAGGAGTAGTCAAAGGAGAAGCTCTCTTTGACATTCTTGCTGTGTTTGGGACTGATGATGGTGGTGACACCTTGCATGCTGACCATGCACTTCAAATCCTAGCTGAGTGCATGGTCATTGAAGGGCTGCACCCACACTGCCTCTTTCACCTAGGCACCAGCTGTGGCTCCAGATACTTCCATCCTCCTCTGCTGGTGTCCTGGCCCAAACCATGAAGCTGTATCAATTCTGATTGGCACTGAATCCTTTGGAAACCCCATCTTATCCTTGGGGCCTGGCCACTGCAGCTGGGGCTATGGGGGAACCCTCAAAATGAGGAGCTCTCAGAGCATCTTGGCAGGACAAAGATACAGCTTTACTGGGAAGCAGGGAATGAGTACATGAGAGATGTGTGAGCAATTCACAGCTGCATCCACCACTCACTGAACTACTGGACAATGGTCTGCAGCTCAGACCCAAGGACTAGAGCAGCAGCAGTGAGTGTGGTCAGGACCTGCCTGGTAGCCACCTTATTTCTTTTTATGACTAAATAACATGCCCTTTTATGGATGTACCACAGTTTGTCCATTTACTGAATGAAGAATTTCTTGGTTTCTTACAGTTTTTTTGCAATTATAAAAAATTATTATAATTATTCACTTGCAGGTTTTGCTCTAGATGAAGGTTTTGCCTCATTTGGGAAGGTGCCTTGGAATGTAACTGATGGATCATATGGTCTGCCTATGGTTAGTTTTTTTTTTTTTTCAATTGCCACACTGTTTTCTATGTGGGTGCAATGTTTTTAAAGATATTTTAAATTTTCTGTATTTTTAATTGTTATATATATATATATATATATTATATATAACACAAATCATTTTAACTACTTTAGGTGGACAATTCTTTTATAATAAATTCATTGACAATACAGTGTATCAATAACCACTATTTCAAGACTATTTTCACCATTATTGTTTTCTGTCTCCATGAATTTACTTATTTTATGCATTCAAGTAATTTGCATCTTTTAACTTACATTAAGGTTTTCTTTGCAGAATTATACTTGGTTATTTTCCAAAATGGTTTTTGAATAATTAAAATAATTTTCAACCTCTGTTTTATTGTTCAAATATTTAACAACTTTTCACCAATTTGTCATTGTACTTCAATTTATTCAAATAATTAAAATATGCTTTACTTTCCTCTATATCCTGAATTTCTATGTAAATTTTAACTTATCATATAAATTATTGTGTTATGTCTTATTTTGACTCTGAAATCTATGTTGTCTAGGATCTATATTTATTGCATTCCTCTTTCTTTTGTTTGCAATTAGAGAAGTCTTTGATAAGCATTTATTTTTGATAATATGTATTTTGACTAATCCCCCATCTTATACATGCATTGTGTCATTTCTTATATTTATAAGTTTTTAAATAATGTTAGATAATATAATACTGGAAGAGAGCATAACAAAATATGAATGTAAGTTTTTATTTGCAAATTATTGCTGTTACATAATAAAAGTGGATTATGTTTACTGAACACCTACTGAGTGCCAGACAATATTCAAAGGCTTCAGGTTTATATTCACAAGACAATTCTCAGATTAGTTCCTTAAATGCCTAAAATTTAATCTCAGGTAATGGAAAGCCATCTTCCTACTTGTTCAGGAAAGGCTAAAGTGTAATCCTCTAATTTCTTCTATGTCATAGACCATACATCCAGTCCATCTTCATATCATATTGATGCTATGTTTAGAATATATTTGGGTGCGACTTTTCTCAACACCACCTCTGCTACCCCCTTGGCCAAAAGAACCATCATCTAGGTCTTTAAATTATAGGTGAAGTCTTATATTTGGGCTTCCTATTTTCTGCCTTATTCCCCTTGAGTCTATTTCAATGTGGGACCAGAGTATGAGCATTAAAAAGTAAGTTGGATCATGTCCCTTTTCTTCACAAAACCTACAAGAATTCCCTTCACACTAAGGGTAAAAAATCAAAACATTATAATAGCTTCCAGATCCAGCATGATCTTTTCTCTCCTCCTTACTTCTACGAACTCATCCTTTATGACTGTGTCTGGCATGCTCACTTTGCAGTGGCCACTTTGACCTCCTCATGCTTCCCCATAAACATTAACCCAGATGTTGCCTGGACTTTTTCCATTTTTTCTTCTTCCTGAATTTCCCACTGCCCAGTTAATTGCATGGATCTTTTCTTGTTCTCTTCCTCATAAGATTATCCTTTACCATGCTATTAAAATCGGATCTTACTCATCCCTCATTATGCTGCATTTGTTTCCACCAGCAGTTATCCATGTAATATTCTGTATCTTTTGGGTGTATCATTTGTTTCCTCTCTGTTTTTCTCAAATATGAAAGTTCTATGAACACAAGATTATTGCTAAATAAATTCAATCCCGATTCTCACTACCTAGAAGAGTGCCTCAATAAAAGTATTTGAAAACTTTTACAGAGGATGAAACTGGGACACAGAGAGATTACAGACCTTGTTCAGCATCAATCAAAGGGTACAGGGCAAGCCCATATTTGAGTCCACACAGTCTGACTGTAGACCTCACATTCTTCATCACCACACTATGGAATGTATGCTACTCTAACAAGAGTTGAAAAAATAATCCATTGCTTTATTATATTTTTTAATGAAAAATAACGGGGTTTTGTAAAGGTGTATGCTGCTGGCAGACATTCTATAGAGATCCTGAATGAAAATAGTGTGGCATTGGCAATACCAGCTAAATCTTTTCAAACATACGTGTATAGTAATATTTACAGAAAAAAATGATCTTTTGTAAAGGAAAGAAAGATTTTTCTGGTGATGTGACTGGGATGGAGAGAGTACTGGTATTAGTCAGGTACAGGCTGTCCTAGTGAAAGAAAGGATTCAGAAACACAGTGGCTCAACATTGGGTAAAGTATATCCTTGTATGTAGCAATGCAGACTTCCATCATCTAGGGTTTGTGGGTGGCTCTTTTCCATGAGTAACCCTGCGATTCAGGTTTCTTTTATGTTGTTAATCTGTCATCTCCCTCTTCTGCGTGTATGAAAATGTTTCACATAGCACTCTGTGCACATTCTCCAGTCTTAGGGAAATAGGAGATTTTCACATTGGGAAAATAATGTCTTTTGTCATGTAGAATGTTTTTAAGGAAAAATTCAAATTCTTTAAAAGATATAAAGCTGCTCAGGTTACCTATTTTTCTGCTATGAGCATCTATAAGGAATTGTACATATCATATAAATCATGAAATTTAACAACAAAACAGTTATAATATTTTATTACTATGATTTTAATATCTGTGGGGAGTATAGTGTTATCTTCTTTCAGTTCTTATATTGGCAAATTTGTCTTCTCTTTTCACAATGGTTGTCCTAGGGGTTATTAACTTTTGAGTAATAGCAATGCAAGTCATCTTTCCCTTTCTTTGTGTTACTGATATAATTTGCTTTAATATGTGACTTCAGCTTTGCAATGTAGCAATGCAATTTTTCTGTAGACAATTATTTTAAAGCAAATACATTTTTAAAAATCCATTATTTGATATATTTACTTTCAATTTAACATATTTACATTATTATTTCTTTGAGTAGACCCCAGGTTCCTTCTGTTATCATTCTCTTTCTACTTGGAAAATTTTTGAAGCACAGGTTTGTTAGCCATATTACTTCTGTATGTGAGTGTGTGTTGATTTTCCTGGAAAAGTTTTAATTTTGTTTTTATATTTGAAAGGTGTTTAAGTTGGTATTGAATCCTACAATGACAGTTATTATCTTTCAGAATTTGAAACATAACTCTTCAATTTGTTCTGGTTTGCATAATTTTTGATGATGTCTGTTATAATTCTTATGGTTTATTTTTCTGTGTGTGATCTGTTCTATCCTCTGACTACCTCATAATATTCTATTTATCTTTGTTTTTGAGCTGTGAGACCAAGGAATGTAGATGTGTTTTGCTGGTTGGTTGACTTGTTATTTGTATTTCACCTTCCTGGGATATTTTAAAATTTGTGGATCTGAGGTTTAATATCTTTCCTTATTTTCAGAAATATTTTGATCATTATTTCCTTAAACATTTCTTCTTATATCCTCCCTTTCTATTCTCTTTGTAAGATACAAACTATATGTATATTATGCCATTTGATATTGTACCATGTTCCTTGGATAGTTTTCCTTGCACATTTTACTTTTTCTTGAACATTTTTTTCTATTAGTTAATTCTTATTGGCTTATTATCAAGTTCACTGATTCTTTCCTCATCTTTGTTGAACATATAGATGTTCCTGATGATGGAATTTTTTGTTTCTTACGTTGTGTGTGTGCTTTTAAAAGCTCTATTTCTAGAACTTCATTGGACATTACCTTATAGATTCCATCCCTTTAATGAAATTCTGCTCATATCCATACATGTTGCTTATCCTCTCATCTAGATTTTCTAACTTAGTAATTGCCACTGTTGCTTATCCTCTCATCTAGACCTTCTAACTTAGTAATTGCCACTGTTCTTTAGTTAAAGAACCCAGGACCAACTGTGGTAGAACATTTTGGTTTTATTACACATTGCAGTGAGGAAGAACATATGCCATGAGAAAATGAGCAGTTTCTAAGTGATAGGGCTTTAGAAAGATACTATTACAGGATTTAGGCTTTGTTTGGGTAACTAGGGATAAGATAAGGAAACAATGTTTGGTATTCTTTTGGATGCTGTCAGTAGGCAGGAGCAATTGTATGGTTGGGTATCAATAAATTTTATCTATCTTTAGGCACAATAAAGTAAGAAGAGCAATAATTGGTATAGTCATAGGGGTTCTTCATTTAGTAGAAAGGAGGAGGAGGGTATTTGGTATTTTGAAGGCTGCCCTGTGAGCTTGTCTGAAATTCTGCCTACCGGCCCCTAGTCCTTCTCTTGAGCACTTGGTATAGACCTGCAGATAAGTTATTGATAATGAATGCAAACTCCTTATATCTCAGTGCACTGTTTTTCACAATTAGCATTGCAGCTCATGCTTGGCTTTAACAATTCTGCAAATTGTATGTTTATGCTTCCTATCTACTTGTACAGTGACCACATTTTCTGCCACCCTCTGTCAAAGGGTTAAACAGTTCATTTGTTCCTGTCCTAGTTGTGAGCCTTGTCCCTTCTTGGAATTTGATTTCTTAGATGATTCCAACCTCTTTCTGATAGGTTCAAGAAAAGTTAAGGTTTTGAAGGTTTATGGCTTTTTAAAATTGTTAAGGTTGAGAAAATGATCTTTGAAGATCTCTACATCCTATGTAGAAGTGAAAGTTCTATATTCCCTTTAAAATCTTATTTACTGTTTTGACTTCATATATCTCCTATCTGCAGAACACCACTATTTCCATTGCTTACTAAGTGCCCCCACAGCAGCTAAACTGGCTGGTGTCTCATCTTGGATTTGCTTCTCCTGAATCAAAGCCACACCGCAACCTCCAGAAACCAATCCAGCCTCACCTTCCTTGATTCCCCAGACCTTAAGCCGCAAAGAAACACCTGCTCTTGTCTGCTATACCTGCAAACCTTAAGAGAATCGAAGCTGTTAGTCAGGAAACTTCCGGGTGAGATCTATCCTATTTCGAACTTGTGATCTGTCCACAGCTTGTTGGGTGGCTATAATTGTTTTCTTTTTTTTAATTTTTTTTATTATGGGTAAAAATCAAAATTCTCACAATACATACAAACAGTTATAACTGTTTTCTTTGTGCTAACCCTAACCTTCCTTCTTTCTCGGTTCTTTCAGCTATAAAAGAGTGGCTCACCATGTATTGTGCCCACCCTGCAAGTCACTAGACTCATGAGCCAAACTCAAACCACCTGGATAGAACTTTTACCTGTTGCACTCCTCAAACTCCGCTCTGTCCCCGATAAACCCCTCCTCCTCAGTCCTTTTGAAATTGTGTAAGGTTGGCCATAATCCTAGGAAATTTTGCTCCTCCCACCTCAACCTTAAGTGACTAACTCTCCGTTTTAAACCAAATCCGATACATACTTACTATGACCAAGAAAGTTTGCCTCAACTGTCAGTAGAGCCTACATGCCCATGCTCCACTCCGGAAGAGTGGGTCTACCTAAAAGTCCTACACCCTATACCTCTCCAATCCCCATGGACTGGAGCCGATCTAATATTACTAAGTGCCCCCAAGCAGCTAAACTGGCTGGTGTCTCGTCTTGAATTTACTTCTCCTGACTCAAACCCATACCACAACCTCCAGAAACCCATCCAAATTCTCCTTCCTCGCTTCCCCAGACCCTAAGCAACAAAGAAATATCCGTTCCTACCGCTAGGCCTGCGAACCTTGATAGAACCTGAAGCTGTTATTTTGCAAACTTCCAGGTGAGACGATCCTATTTCGAACTTGTGATATGTCCACAGCTTATCGATGGTTATAAGTGTTTTCTTTTTTCTAAACCTTACCTTCCTTCTTTCTCTGGTTCTTTCAGCTGTAGCAGAGTGCCCCACCCCATATTGTGCCCACCCTGCAACTGTTCATTTATCTGGTGGCATCCAAATCTGTAAGGCTCATGCTCACAGTGATCTTCAAAAATTTCTTGTCCATTCTATTCCAAGAATTATGAACTTCCTACCAGACCCCCATTTACTTTTCCTAACTCTCGCTGTGTATCTCTGTCCTCTGGCTCCAAGGAGATCTCCATTTCACTGGCACCCAAATTCTTCTCTTCTCATTGTACTTATAATACTCCTCTATCATGATGAATCTAATCCCCCTTATTTTTCTCTTCCTTTTCTTAACACAAGACCATGCCACCGCAGCTCCTTCACAAGTCCAGGCAGCTGCAATAGAAAATCTCCTTAATGCCCAGCACTTAGAATGTACTGTAAATCTAACTTTCAGCTAAATTGAACTAACCACTCTCTAGCCAAAAACTGCTGGTTATGTCTCTCACTATCTTCCCTTGTATATGTGGCATTCCCTATTTCCCTAACACAATGGATAAATACTCCAACTTCATTAACACACACCAAACAGGGAATATCTTCAAAGATAGAGCTGACACTCTTAGGCAACTACCCTACTGCTGCTGCTGACTGGGCCTCAAAACTGTACAAAGCTTACATAAAAACAAACAAACAACAACAACAAAAAAACCTCACTAAAATTCCCCATATCATTACTCCCATTATTGGACCCCTGACAGCCAACACCCCCCTTCTAACTCAGGCCCCTGTATGTATCACCTTTCTTGCACAACTAGGAAGCAATCAGGTTGGATCACTACCCTCAACACTCTGCAACACCACCTTTATCATTAACCCATCACAAAACCATCTAACTAAAAGAGTAGACTATAGTATCTCGGGTCCTTCCAATGAAGATCTTTCTAAATTTCTACGTCCAGTCTGTTTTTCAGGAACTGTCCAGCTTACCACCGATGCACACACAACAACATCTCAATTCTGCCAGGACCACCCCAGCACCACACAGGGACTATTTCCTTGGCAACCTGACAGAGAGGGTCAAACCAAATGCCATAAATTTATCCCATTATCCAATACTCCCTCAGACTAGTACATAGATCTTTATAAGCATGTTATCATGGACAATCTCTTTCCCAATCCATCTACAACCCTAAAACCACTAACTGGTGCCACCCTTGCAGGAAGCATTTCGGTTTGAGAAAAAGAACCTAAAAATCCACTTTGATATCTGTTTTCCATACACATTTCCACCTGTTTACATGGGCAGGGAATTTTCTATCTCTGCGGCACAGCCGCCTACCTATATCTTCCCCAAAACTGGCCTGGAGCCTGCACTTTAGTATTCCTCTCTCCCAATGTAAACATAGTTCCAAATAACCAGATCCTTCCAGTCCCACTCAAGACACATATTAGATCAAAACGAGGTGTCATTCTACTCCTTCTCCTGGTAACCTGGGGATAATGGCTGGAATAGGCATTGGAATTGGAGGACTATGTCCGTCACCTATTTCCAAATAATATTGTCTCAGTATTTCCAAGAGAGTTAGATGAAATCTCCAAAAGCTTTGTACAAGTACAAGATCAAGTAGACTCCCTGGCAGCAATCATCTTACAAAGTCGACAAAGCCTAAACTTCTTAAGCACAGAGAAAGGCGGACTCTGCTTATTCTTAGAAGAATGCTGTTTTAATGTCAACCAATCTGGAATAGTTAGAGATTCAGCAAAATCTGGCTGACTGAGCCTCCAAAATCCACCAATGCTCCTCAAACTCCTGGGGGCAATGGTCTCACAACCCACCCTAGGTCTCATGGTTCATTCCCATCCTCAACTCACTAATTACTCTCTTTCTTTTAACATGAGCAGGACCATATATTTTCCAAGCTGTAGCACAGTTCATCCAAACAACAGTTCAGAACATCACCCAGGGTCATGTGGACAACCTCCTCCTAATGCATGAAATTCCATACCAGCTGCTAATCCCTATGTCACCAATACAATACCTCTATACCAAAGAAAAAACAAGAGAACCTAGCTCTGACTCTTGACAGCAGGAAGCAGCCAGATGATATTGCTGCCCCACTCCCAAATCCTCCCTTGTTTTTTCTTACCAAACCAAAAGTTGGGAATATTAGATTTTAGCTATAGACACTGAGCTCAAGCTATGCTCCAGTAGAGTGTAGCCACTGACTCTGAATTCAAGCTGTACTCTGTTCCAGATCAACCTCTCCACCCCTGCCTAACCACAGAACACTCTCTCCCCCAAATGATCAAAGAGTTCCCAGAACAAAGGTTACCAGAATGTCACTTCCTACCCTGGAAGCAGCCTGACCAGTCATTTTCCACCTCTATCTTTGAACCACAGCTTCACACCCATCTCCAACCCCACCCAACTCCTGTCAATCGAAAGGTACTCCACAGCTGAGTCAAATGTGCTGAAGACTCACTTCAGACCCCTGCCATGTGGATGATCTAATAAACTTCTCCACCTGAACCTTTAGTTTGTCTCTGAACCTTATTGAACCAGGACCTAACATTGATGTAAATTAATATAACCATTTTGGAAAACTACTCTTGGTAAATAACAAAAGTAAATATATACATGCCATATGGCCCAGAAATTTTAACACCTTGATGTTTACCCAGCAGAAATGCATACAAACAAGCATCATAAATTGCAATCTTTTTCATAATGCCTCAACACTGTCAATTAGTAATAAAATAGATAACTAAATTGTTGTGTATTTATACAATGAATTAGTATGCAGAAATTAAAATTAAATAACTATTGCTACCTCAATCAACATGAATGAATCTCACAGATATTTTGAAAAAAAAAAGAAATATAAAAGAATGAATAGATACTTAGTGTTTGATTTAATTTATACCAAAACAAATAAAAATAATGCATGTTGTTAAAGGTTAAGAAAGATTTACCTTTGTGGAGGAAGGAAGAGGTAATAATAGGAGATCTTATGTGATATTTCTGGTGAGCTGATAATATTCTCTATTGAGTCTTGAGTCTTGGTTGTTGACTTTGTTAATTTTTGGAACTGATTAATTAATGTTTGCTTAGCTTCCTCTACTTTTTCAGCCCTTGGCCACTATTTCTGCAACTATCTGTCCCAGAAACAATGACTCCATTCAAGAATGAATAATCATCAGAAATCAGACAACATGAGATCCATGAACAGAGATTAGACTCTTAAAGCAAAAGGAGGCAATGAGCTTATAATCAAATCATCAGACAGGACAGAAATTACTATAAAAATACTCACTATTGGAGATCAATTTTCCCTCCACCATGCAAAGATCTTGGAAGTCACTGTTCTTATTTTTACATCAAGAAAAGTTTGGACAAACTAAAAACCAATGACTTTTTTCAGACTGATCAGAGAACTGAGGTTATAAGGCAAATCAGCACTCAGACGTTTGAAAAGAAAGGCACATTTAGAAAGCCGTAGCTGAGATTTGCTTACCCAAAGGAGAAACCATGGGAGATATAAATTTTTAAGAGCATTCAAATGATAACTTTGAAGAATTTGTGTGCACTTTGTGGGGGATAGCATGAGAGTGAGAAATCCATAGAGGACCCAGGCTCAGAAGGCTTCCCCCCAATTTTTTTAGGATGTGCCTCCAGGAACCCCATTGTATGCTCATGATAAACATTTAAGAAAGATCTCCTTCTAGCTCTAGCAGTGGTAAGAGTAGGACAATCCTTGTAAAATACAACCAAAGCCTTCTCCATAAAAAAGGTTAGGGAAAAAGAATTCCAGAGCATAATTCTCAAACATTCCCCAGTTGGAGGCATATCATATTTGGACTGCAGAAAGCCAAAGGTGAAGAGAAAATCTTGGGGGAAAAAAGGAGGAAGGGATGGAACCTTAGCTAATGTATAGAAGAACAAATATATCAGCTGGTTTCTGTCAAAAACCTTTCAAGCAAAAAGATAGTGGAGTGAAATATTTAAACATTTTAAACAAAAATATCCATCAACCTAGAATTATATATCCAGAAAAAATATCATTTAAAAAAGTGAAGCAAGCCAGACACAAAAGGACAATACTGTATGAATGCATTACTATGAACCAAATATATTGTGTAATATATTGTTTGATTAAAAAAAAATTTATATGTATCCATTACATTTAATTGAGAAATGTATGTATTTAGTCATCTGTGTTTACTTTTTAGTTTTTAATTTTTTATATTTTCAATTATTAAATGTACAAAATAAAGGTAAAAAATATGTTAAAAAAAAAAAGGAGAATGTGGGAAGATGGCATTGGACTAGGCAGGCAGAGCTCAACTCTCAAAGATAACCAAAAGAGAAAGATCCTAGAGCTGTCTGTGGGAACTGTTTTGTAGTCAGCAGACCAGGACAGTGCTACACAACTACCAGACAGTTAGGGACAGTGAGGCAAAGAACTCAGAAACAACAAACATGAGCTACCAAATTCCAGTGGTGGCCAGGGAAGTGCTCCCCTCCCACATCCCCAAGATATTAAGCTGGGGTAAAACCCCTGGCCCATAGCAGCTGACAGAGAGGATCAGATATCTTCCTCCCTGTCAGCTGTTACAAGGCAAAAGGGAAGGGAAGTTAGGGAGCTTTCTTCAAAGTACTCAACCAGCAGAGCCTGCTTTGAATATCAGCTCTGGATAGACAAAAACACAATAAAGCTAAGAATGAAACACCTCTGTGAAAGGTGCTGAGGAACATCATCTCTTGGCCAATCTTGAAATTGCATGGAGAAAAACTGCTTTTTGTTTTCTCTGTATCCTAAATCCTGGGAGAAAATCTATACACCATTAGTTAGTCCATGGCCTGGTTTTGGTAACTTAAGCCAAGCAATTTTAAAGACCTAGAATTAGTTGAAACAAATATCAAAGAAGAGCTGTGAATACAAACAATAGGTAAGAAAAATTGGCAATCAGAGTAAATTCACCACCATATTCAGATACCTAGACATGAACCAAAAATTAAAAGTCATACTAGGAAATAGGAAGAGATGACCAAGCCAAAGGAACAAACCAAATATGCTGAAGAGATACAGGATTTAAAACAATTTATCAGTGATAATGTCACAATTCTCCTGAAATCAATTCAAAGAATTTAATGAAAATATGACAAAAGAGATAAAGGATATTAAGAAGAAATTGGGGGAAGCAGATGTGGCTCAAGCAATTGGGCACCCATCTACCATATAGGAGGTCCAGGGTTTGCTTTCTGGGGCCTCCTGGTAAAAAGCAAGCTGGCCTGTGTGGCAAGCTGGCCCATGTGGAGTGCTGGCATGTTCAGGAGTTTTGGCCCGCAAGGAGTGCTGGCCCATGTGGATAGCTGGGGCAGCAAGATGATGCAACAACAACAACAACAACAAAAAAGCACAGAAAAGGGACAATAAGAGACACAGCAGACCAGGGACCTGAGGTGGTGCAAGAGATTGAGCAGCCTGTCTCCACTACAGAAAGTCCCAGGATTGGTTCCCAGTGCTGCCTAAAGAGAACACAAGCAGACACAGAACACACAGGGACCTGACAGCAAGCACAGAACAATGTGTGGGGGGGTGATAAATAAATAAATCTTTTTTTAAAAAAAGAAGACACTGGGTGAGCATAAAGAAAAAGTTGAGAACCTGCAAAGGAAAGTAACTGACATTATGGAATGAAATATACGATGGATGAGATTAAAAATATTTTAGAGACACATAAGAGCATATGTATTTCCTGAAGACAGAATTAGTGATTTCAAAGACAGAACATCTGAACTGGAAAAGACAGGAGGTAAAAAAGAGAAAAGAATGGAAAAAATGGAACAGTGTCTTAGAGAGTTGAATGACAACACAAAATGTACAAACTACACATTATCAGTGTCCCAGAAGGAGAAAAGACTGGAACAAGGGCTGAAAGAATATTTGAGAAAATAATGATCTAAAGCTTCCCAACCCTTATGAAAGACAGAAATTTCAGAAGGTAGCAAGAGAAAAGTAAAGCAATACATACAAGGGAAATTCGATAAGATTAAGTGCTGACCTCTCACCAGAAACCATAGAATAAAGAAGAAATTGGAATGATATAATTAAGGTACTGAAAGAGAAAAAACTGCCATCCAAGTATTCTATATCCAGCAAACTGTCCTTCAAAAAAGAGGGTGAATTCCAAGTCTTCAAAGACAAATAAAACATGATAAAGTGTTACCAGGAGACCAGGATTACAAGAGATATTAAAGGGAGTGCTGAAGCTTGAAAGGAAAAACAAACAAACAAACAAACAAACAAACAAACAAAAACAAAACAAGAAAGATTTGAAGAAGAATTTAGAAATGAAGATTCCTGACTAATTAAATAAAGATTCGAAAATCCTCAACAAAATGCTTGCAAAGAGAATCCAAAAGCACATTAAAAGAATTATACACCATGATTAAGTGGGTTTTATCCCAAGTGTGCAAGGGAGTTTCAACACAAGAAAATCTATTAGTGTGATAAACCACATTGATAAATTTAAGAACAAAAATCACGTGATCCTCTCAATTGATGCAGGAAAGGCATTTAACAAAATACAGCACTCTTTCTTGATAAAAAGACATCAAAAGATTGAAATAAAAGGAAGCTTTCTCAATATGGTATAGTGCATAAATGAAAAACCTATAGTTAGCATTGTACTCAATGGTGAAAGACTGAAAGCTTTCCCACTGAGATCAAGAAGAAGACAAAGATGCCCACTGTCACCATTGTTATTCAGTATTGTACTATAGATTTTGGAATTTTCTTCTTTCATAGTATCTTTATCTGGTTTTAGTATTAGGCTGATTTTGGTTTCATATAATTTGTTTGGTAGAATTCTTTCCTGTCTAATTTTTAGAAGAGCTTGAGCGAGATTGGTGTTAGATTGTCTTTGAATGATTAGCAAAGACATCTGTGTCACAGATGGCTGTGAAGTCATCTGGTCCTGGGCTTTTCATCTTTGGGAGGTTTTTGATTACTGTTAAATCTCTTTATTTGTTATTGGTTGTTTGAGGTCTTCCATTTCTCATAGGGTCAGTGTAGGCGGTTCTTGTGTTTTAAGGAATGTTCCCATCTCTTTTAAATTGCCTAGTTTTTAGTGACAGATGTTCATAGTATCCTTTTACGTCCTCTTTTATTTCTGTGAGATCAGTGTAATGGCCCCACTATCATTTCTAATTTTATTTATTTGTGTCTTCTCT
Organism: Tolypeutes matacus; assembly: GCA_026826555.1. NCBI lineage: Eukaryota > Metazoa > Chordata > Mammalia > Cingulata > Chlamyphoridae > Tolypeutes > Tolypeutes matacus. The sequence continues at coordinate 2,569,015 of JAKSZT010000774.1, read as the reverse complement.
CTTTTCTTCCATGTCAGTCTTCCTTAGTTTTTGTCAATTTTGTTGATCTTCTCAAAGAACCAATATTTGGTTTTGCTGATTCTCTCTTTTGTTCTCAATTTCATTTATTTCTCTCTCATCTTTATTATTTCTTCCTTTGGCTTAGTTTAGGATTAGTTTGCTGTTCTTTTTCTAGTTCCTCCAGGTGTGCAGTTATATCTTCAATTTTAGTTTTTTGTGTGTTTATTGTATGCATTGAGGGCTATAAATTTCCCTCACAGCACTGCCTTTGTGGTGTCCTATAGGTTTTGATAGTTGTGTTCTCAGTTTCATTTGTCTCAAGATTTTTGCTGAATTCTCTTGCAATCTCTTCTCTGACCTTCTCATTAGCTATGTGTGGTATTTAATTGCCATATATTTATGAATTTTCCTTTTTTCCATCCATTATTAATTTACAGCTTCATTCCATTACGAGAAAAATTATTGTGTATAATTTTAATCATTTTAAATTTATTGAGATTTATCTTGTGATCCAACATATGATGTATTTTGGTGAAAGATCCATGAAGACTTGAAAAGAATGTAAGTTCTGCTACTTTGGGGTGCAATGATCTATAGATGTTTGTTAGGTCTCATTCATTTATCATATCATTCAGGTTCTGTTTCTTTATGCTCTGCGCAGATGATCTATCCAATAATGAGAGTGGTGTATTGAAATCTCCAACTATTATTTTAAAGATATTTATTTCTCCCTTCAGTTATGCCAGGGTATGCCTCATGTATCTTGATGAGGTTGAGAAACACTGCCAGGTAATGTGGGGGAGGGGTCGACACAAGAAATTTTTCCATGACTTAGTGTCAAAGAGACCTCCCTAGAACCAGAGATGAACTCCAGGTCTCTTTTGTATTAATGGTCAAAGAAATGGGCTCATTGCTTTATCTCAATCTTTTTAAGTATCAATCAGGCCTCATTAATTGTCAGTGGACAACTGCCTTGACTACAATACATGCTATGGATATGGTTGCTTTTTTTTTATGTCTATAGGGAAGCAGACTTCATTGTTTACTTCTCCATATGCTATAGTTTCCCTATAAGTTGTTACTATTATTTCTGTAAACAGTTATCTTTTAAATCAATTTTTTAAAATTAAATTTTACTTTACCTTCATTTTTTCCTTTTCAGACTCTTTCATTTTGTCAATCTAAGTTTCTGAACTATATCAGTTTCCTTCTGTCTGAAGAACTTCTTTTTACATTCATGTAAGTTAGGTCTGCTATTGATGAATTCTCTGTTTTGGTCTCTGAAAGTCTTCTTTACTCCTTCACTTTTTTTTAAACAAATCAATTTTATTGATACATATTAATTAAGCATAAACCCATCCAAAGTGTGCAAACATTGGGATTTGGTGTAATCACATATCTATCTGTGCATTCATCACTTAATTCTTATAGCACCTTCATTTTTCCAATAATATTAATAACAAAAAACAAAACTCATCACTTCTCAATCTCTCTATGCTTCCCCTGCCATACATAGCTGCTATTCTCTTTCTCTCAAGTATATTTGTATTCATATTTTGTACAAACTGCATTATATATGCAATAGCACCCATATTTGTGTTTACACCCATTAGACTGGTGGCTATTAAAAAAGCAGAGGACTACAAGTATTGGAGAGGATGTGGAGGAATGGGAAATCTCATCCACTGCTGGTGGGAATGTAGAACGGTGCAACCATTGTGGAGCACTGTCTGATGGTACCTCAGAAAACTATCTATAGAACTGCCATATGATCCAAGAATTCCATTGCTGGGTATATACCTAGAAGAATTAAAAGCAAGTGTATAAACAGATATATGCATGCCATTGCTCATAGTGGCATTATTCACTATTGCCAAAAGTTTGAATCAACCCAAATGCACCCAAAATAGAGACTCCATTCCACTGCAGGGTTTTGTAGAAGACAGCCTTCACCTCCCGCCTTTACTCACCTGGGCTTTATTCTCAACAATATGTAGAAAAGAGAAAGAAGAGCAATCCTGACCTCCTGCTCCTCCCTGGAATAAAGTACTCTCACTGGGAGCTAGGAGAGAGACAGCCCTGTTCCAGGATGCAACAGTGTAGAGTGGAATATGCACCTGCTGAGATGGGGAAGCAATCTTGGTACAATAACCATAAACTGTAGTCTCTTACCTTATTTTTTCATAGATTTTCTTGGATAGATGTTTCATGATTTGTTGTTGGCCCTTAGGGCCATATTCAGGTGGTTTAAATGCTTCTGGTTGTTTTTAATGCCTTTCAACAGTTTCACTGGGGAGTGGGACTGGGGATTTCCTCACACCTTCAGGCTGGAAGTTGATCTCCCAACTCTGCATTTTTATTTGAGAAAAACAATATATTTCAAAGGAATTCTAACTATAGCATTGAAGGCCCATGATTAAAGTACAGATATTGGATTTTGTATTCGTTTAAATTTTTTTCTTAGCAGCATTTCTGGCATTAATATATTGGCATGAGAGTTGAATCACCGTGTTAGGTGAGTTCCTGTCCCTTTCATGACACTAAACTTAATTGTGTCATCTGCTGTAGGTCCTCATTTTTTTAGTATTAATTAAAAAATAAAATATCTCTTTTTTCTCATTATCTTGTTATATATATGACTGATATATTTGTCACAACCTTGTTATAAATATGATGTGATGCAATTCTAAAAGTGATTATGAAGGTTAAAAGCTACATAATCTAAATAAACCATATTAATGTCCTGTAACAATGATGTAAAAATGAGGTGATATATTATAGTGGTTAATTACATGGTCTTTGGGTTGGAGTCCTGGCTCCACAATCAGTTGTTTGACATTGGGCAAGTTTATTGTTTGGACTTATATTCTTCTAAAAGGGAATGATTGTTCAGATTTATTACTGAAGGTTTTTCCTGAATATGCTTCACAACAGAATTTTGTACTATGTTTATTGAATGTGTTTGTTAACAGCTACTCCCTCATCACTGATATTAGTTCTGATTATATGCACCTTAGAATTAGACATTCCACTGCTTACAAATACTGATTCTCCCTGAATATATTTCCCCGTTACACCTTATTGTACCAATCCTCATTTATTTTCCCTTATTTTAATTCTACTCAGGACCAAACATCTAGTATTCTTTCTTTCTTCAGGTTATAAGGATTACAAGGCAGAATTCCCATAGTGAATATACTGAGGTTTATTAAGTCCTCACAACGATCTGTCTTCAAGTTCATTAATTTTCTCTTCTGCCACCTCCATTCTGCTCTTGAAAACCTCCTGGCCCTTCGTCATTTCAGTTATTGTGGTCTTCAACTCCAGTAGTTCTGTTTGGATCCTTTCTAAAATTTCTTTTTCTTTAATTAGACTCTCATATTTTTCCTTCACTGTTCTCCTAATATTCTGTAATTCTTTCTCTTTACTTTTCTTCATCTCCATAAGCATTTCAAGATCATTTTTTAAAAGGCTTTGCTCGGTATGTCTACATTTTCATCTTCTTTGTTGGTATTTTCCATATTTTTATCTTCTTGCTTTGGGTGATGTATCATTTCTTATTTCTTTGTTTGTCTGTACTGTTTTGTTGCACACTACACATTTTAATATTTTACAATGTTAACTCTGGTATTTGCTCCTTGGTTTGTGTGTTTTTCTGGTTTTATAACCAGCTGGTGATAAGACAGAGATTTTCTTGAGCTTCAGCTCTCCTATCAGGAAAATTTGCCCATGGTGAAAGCACCATGAAGGGTTTTCCATGCCTTTCTGGGCCTCTTTCTTTTCTTAGGCCTTTGATTCTTAGATGTTTTGGACTTTCTCTGTTCACAGGAGTTTGGTTATCCCTTTTGTTTCCCACGAGACAATCCTCCCTTTCCCACATTTCTGAAACCCACAGGCTTTTGTTCCAGACTGTTCTTATATATAAATTCCTTTTGTTTTCTTATGCTGGTTTTGCCTGAAGGACAAATTGTGAGAGGATTCCCTATGGATGACTTTCCCAATTTGGTCATTCCCTGACAAAAGAGGCCAGGGACCCACAAAGGGGCCCAGACCAGTTCCAAAGTGCCCTTTGGAGGGGGTCAGGAAGGGCACCAAAATCTTCTCCAATGGCTCCCCAAAGCAGAGCTTTCCTGGTCTGTCCAGCAAGTGCAGCCATTCAGCTTGCATTTCTCTGCATCCCTGAGGAATCCTTGCATCTTTAAATGTTCACCACCACTGTCATTCTCTGGGGAGGACTGAAACAATGCAGCCACTGCTTTTATCCAGGGAGGGCTGAAACAATGGTTGCATTCAGAGCTGGAATCCAGTGATCAAATTTATGAATCAAAAACCATGGTCAGTGCTGGCCATGCCCACCTTTTTTTTTAGTGAAGAATATTTTTATTTCCCTTTCTTTCCACAGCAGCTAGTAAAGTACTGGATCCCATGGTGGCCTAGTGTAAGAGTGGAAGATGGGTGCTAGTAGCAAGAACAATTTACAGTTCTTTACCATAATTTATCAGCCTCTTCCTCCTGCTTTTCTGAGGATGCTGTACAGTGTTTCTCTGGCCTCTGGAGTTTCAAAATTTTTGTTTCACAGAGTTCATCCTTGTTTAAAAGTTGTTTTGGTGGATGGACTGAATGCTGACACTCCCTCTTCTGCCATCTTCCTCAAATATCCTCAGTGTACTATTCATTTTATATCTTTTAATAATTAATATAGAATTTTTAAGAATTTTCATACTGAAAAGTATCTATTTCTACTGCATTATTTTCACATATGAACATATGCTTGGAAGGATTTTTCTCACACATAAGATTATCTAAAAATAAGCCTATATTTTCTGTTTATCTTTCTTTTCTTTTCATTTAAATAGCTATTCAACTTCATTTTGTTTAATCTTGTAAATTTAGAAAATCACTGAATTTTTGCCAGGTTTGGTATGTTGTGTCAACAGCATTTATTTATAAGTTCATCCTATCCACACTGGTTTTATAGGGTACTTTGATAGGCTCCTAATTCATCTCTCTCTCTGTTATGTAACCTTCTATTACATTCACCATTTTGCAGCTACTGTAATGTTTTTGAAGTGCAAATGTGATTTGTTCACTATCCTATTGCAATGACTTTATATCACTTCTAAGATATATACCAAATTCTTATTTCACAATATAAAGCTATATCTTGTCAAGACAGATCTTTTGTTCATTCCAAATTGTTGCATTTCTCCATGCTTCAGGGTTTTTCCCAGGTACTTTCCTTTTCCTAGATCACTTTTTCTACTCTTCCTCACTTAATTAACTCTTACTCATCATGTACAAGCAACATGGTCTAAAACAGGACAGAATACACATTAGTGAGTTCTCATAAATTCTCATAGCACTTTGTTCTTTTCTACGCAATGCATCACCATTATTATCATCTAGTTATATGATTATTTAACATTCTAGCTTTATTACTACTTTGTGCACTGCCTAAAGGCAGGGTCACATTTTTATCCCAGAATGTGTCACATTGCCTGATACATAGGCAATGTTCATGGTAGCTGCTTAATGAATATTTGCTAAATAAATAAACAATGCTTTTTTTTTTCAAAGGACTTTTGTGACCGAAGGTGAAAATTTTTCTTTAATATAATGTGTAGCCAAATATCAGCTTCTTTCAGTAGCTATGATGCATTCTTTTAGTTATCCTTTTTGTTCCCTTTCAGGTGTTGCAGACTGCATTAGTCAGCCAAAAGGGTGCTGATGCAAAATGCCAGAAATCTATTAACATTTATAAAGGGTATTTATTTGGGGTACAAACTTACAGTCACAACGCCATAAAGCATAAGATACTGCTCTCACCAAAGTCAGTTGCCACATGTTGGAGCATGATGGCTGCCGATGTCTGCAAGGGTTCAGGCTTCCTCTTCCTCTTAAAGCTCCATGGTCCAAGCTTCTTCTAACATCAGCTGTAGGCTATGATAAGTCTTGTCTCTCCCCCAGGGCTTGTTCCTCTCCAGCCTCAGGTGCTCTGTTCTTTCCATAAAGTCAGTTGTAGATACCAGGCCCTTTCCCTTCCTGGGGCCTCTGCTGTGTCTATGGTGACATCTCAATTCCTCTGTTTTCTTCTCCTGTGTGTTTACTTCCTGAGACTCCAGCATTAAAACTGCTACTAACTCTTCTGCAGTGTTATTTTCTTCATGAGTCCCAGCCCATCAAGGATATGGGGACTCAATGTCTTGCTAATGTAGCCCAATCAAAACCCTAAGCATAAATTAACCAAGTAAAAGTGAAGTTAATACAATCTAATATGACCAGAGGAATAGACCAGTTTACAAACATAATCCAGTATCTATTTTTGGAATTAATAAAAAATACAACATGGCTACACAGACAAAATTAATGGATAATGCAAATTAATCTGAGATGTCTGAATCTGTGTTCTTGGGACTTTCTACCTATGGGTCAGTACAGAATTTTCTCCTTGCTTTATCTACCAATTTACATGTAGCAATTGTTCTAGTAAATCTCCTGGTTGTATTTGCAGTGACCTTTAATTATCATTAAAGGTATTTCCAATTAGCCAGCCACTCATTTGTTGTTTGAGTTTTTCAATCTTAATGTCTCATAAGATGGGTTCTGACCTGTTTTTGGGGGACACAAAATCTTATCCTTCAACGAGTGTGTCATCCAAATAATTGTCCGTCATGTCCTGGGTGGATGTGAAATAATTCTGCTCATAGCCATTGGCTTGGATCACTATGTGGCCATTTGCAAACCCCTCCAATCTCTGACCATATCATGAGCCCACAGATGTGCATTTTGCCTCTCTGTTTGATACTTAAAATATTTGATGTACCAACCATATTGAATTCCTAGCTCATTGCAGAAGACTGAGAAGGAAGCAAATGTCTACTTCACTTTCAGCTGGTACAATGGAAAAGGGAGGGGAGTCTGGGGGCTTTTCTTTAGTTAATTCTGCTAGCAGGTTCTGCTTTGAATCTTGGCTCTGGCCAGACCAGAACAAAGGAAAACTGAGATAAACCTCATGGAAAAGCTTGTCAATGAGCGCCATCTGCTGGCTTGTCTGAAAATTGAATGGACAATAACTGCAGTTGGGTCTCTCCGTTCTCAAACTTCTGGGAGAAAATCTGTGACACCTTAGTGAGTCCCTTCCAGGATTTTGATATAATGTAAGCTGGGCAATTTTAAAGAATTAGGATACATTAAAACAAATATCAAAGAAGAGCTGTGAAAAAATAAAAACAAAAGGCAAGACAGAGAAATTGGCCATCAGTGTAAATTCACCACCATATTCAGAAGCCTAGACATCAGTAAAACATTGCAAGCCATATTGAGAAACAGAAAGAGATGGCCCAAGCAAAGGAACAAACCAAATATCATGAAGAGATATAGGATTTAAGACAATTAATCAAAGGTAATCACACAACTCTCCTGAATCAATTTAAAGAATTGAAAGAAATTATGACTAAAGAAAAAAGGATATTAACAAGACACTGGGAGAGCATAAAGAACAAGTTGAAAGTCTGCAAAGAAAAGTGATAGACCTTCTGGGAATGAAAGACATGATGTATAAGATTAAAAATACATTAGGAGAAGTGGATGTGGCTCAAATGATTGAGTTTCTGCCTACCATATGGGAGGTACTGGGTTGGGTTTTTGGTGCCTCTTAAAGAAGATGAGTAAGGCAGTGAGCTGATGCAATATGCTTGCACAGCAAGCTGATATAATGAGATGATGCAATGAAGAGACACAAGGAGGAAAACGCAATGAGAGAGACGACAAAGCAGGGAGCAGAGGCACTTCAAGTGATTAGGCACCTTCTTCCCACATAGGAGGTCCCAGGTTTGGTTCCATTTCCTCCAAAAAGAGGACAAGCACACAGCAAACAGACACAGTAAGCACAAACAATGTGAGGGGGAAGAGAAATAAATAAATAAAAATAAATATTAAAAAAATATATTAAAGGCACATAAGCAGATTTGAATTGCTCAAAGACAGAATTAGTTATTTTCAAGACAGAATATCTGAACTGGAAAAGACAGCATAATAGAAAGGGAAGATAATGGAAAAAAAGGAACAGGGTCTTAGGGAATTGAATGACAATGAAAAATGCAAAAACATATGCATTATTGGTATCCAGGAGAAGAAAAAAATGGAAAAGGGGCAGAAAGAATATTTTGGGGAAATAATGCCTGAAAACCTCCCTAACCTTATGAGAGATAAAAATATCTATATCCAAGAAGGACAATGAATCCCAAACAAAATAAATCTGGATAGACTTTTCCCAAGACACCTATTATTCAGAATTACAAATATCAAAGATAAAGAGAGGATTCTGAAAGCAGCAAGAGAAAAACAAAGCATCACATACAAGGGAACCTTGGTAAGATTAAGTGCAGACCTCTTATCAGAAACCATTAAGTCAAGAAAAAGTAGTATGATGTACTTAAGGTACTGAAGCAGAAAAACTGCCAGTGAAGAATTCTGTAGCTGGCAAAGCAGTCGTTCAAAAATGAATAGGAATTCAAAGTCTTCACAGACAAACAAAATCTGATAGCCTATGCTACCAAAAGACCAGAATTATGAGATACCAAAGGGAGTTCTGAAGCCTGAAAGGAAAAAAACAGGGTGAAGACTTGGAGAACAGGGTAGAAGCGAAATTTATTAGAAAGGGTATATTAAAGGGTAGAAAGAGAGAAAATAGAACTATATGACAACAGAAATCCAAAGTCAAAATGCAATAAGTAGTATCTTTACAGTAGTAACATTGAATTTTAATGGCTTGAATACCCAATCAAAAGATATAGACTGATAGAAATTAAAAATAAAAAAAAAGGAGCCATCTATATGTTGTCTACAAGAGACTCATCTCAGATGTAAGGACACAATCAGGTTAAAAGTGAAAGGTTGGAATAAGATATTCCTCTCAAATAGTAACCAAAAAAGAGCTGGAATAGTGATAATAATATCAGAAAAAAATAGATTTTAAATGCAAAACTGTTATAAGTGGTGAAGAAAGTAATTATATATTAATAAAAGGGCCAATTCATCAAGAAGAAATAACTATACTAAATATGTATGCACCGAACCTCAGTGCTCCAAGATACATGAGGCATAAACTAACAAAGCTGAAGGGAGTAATAGATGTCTCTACAATAATAGTTGGAGACTTTAATACACCACTCTCAGTATTGGATAGAACATCTGGACAGAGATTAAACAAAGAAACAGGGAGCTTAAATAATATGATAAAGGAACTACACCTAGGTCACATCTATAGTGCATTGCACACCAGAACAACAGGATATGTATTCTTTTCAATGCTCATGGATCCTTCTCCAAGATAGACCATATGTTGAGTCACAAGAAGAGTCACAATAAATTTAAAAAGATTAATTATACAAAACACTTTCTTTGATCATAACAGAATGAAGCTAGAAATCAATAATGGATGGAAAAAGGGAAAATTCATACAGATATGGAGATTAAATAAAGCATTCTTAAATAATCAATGGGTCAAAGAAGAAATTGCAAGAGAATTAAGCAAATATCTTGAGATGAATGAAAATGAGAACGCAACATATCAAAACCTGTGGGACATTGCAAGGGCAGGTCTGAGTGGAAAATTTATAGCTATCAATGCTTGTATTATAAAAGAGAAAGAGATAATATTGAAGAGCTAACTGCAAGGTTGGAGGAAATAGGAAAAGAACAGCAAACTAATCCCAAACTAAGACAAAGGAAAGAAATAGCAAAGATCAGAGTGAAATAAATGAAATCAAGAGCAAAAACAACAATAGAATCAACAAAATCAAAAGTTGGTTCTTTGACAAGATCAACAAAATCGATAAACCATTAGCTAGACTTATCAAAAAAAAAAAAAAAGTAGAGAAGATGCAAATAAATAAAATCAGAAATGAGAGGGGAGGGACATTATTACTGACCCCACAGAAATAAGAGAGTTCATAAGAAGATACTATGAACAACAGTGTGCAAAAAATCTGGAAAATATAGAGAAAATGGACAAATTCCTAGAAACACTCAATCTACCTCCACTTACCCAAGAAGAAACAGAAGACCTCAACAAATCAATCACAAGTGAAGAGATTGAAACTGTCCTCAAAAACCTCCCAAAGATGAAAAGCCAAGGATCAGATGGCTTCACAGGTGGATTCTACCAATCACTGAAAGAAAACTTAATACCCATCTTCCTCAAGCGCTTCCAAAAAATTGAAAGTGAGAGAAAGTTACCTAATTCATTCTATGTAGCCAACACCACCATAATACCAAAACCAGAAGAAGATACTATGAAAAAAAAAATAAAATTACAGAACAATATCTCTAATGAATATAGATGCAAAAATTCTCAACAAAATACTTGCTAACAGAAGCCAAAAGCACATTAAAAGAATTATACACCACAATCAAGTGGGTTTTATCCCAGGTATACAAGAGTTGTTCAAAGCAAGGTAATCAATTAGATAATAAACCACATTAATAAATTGAAGGTGAAAAATCACGTGATCTTCTTGATTGATGCAGAAAAGGGATTTGTCAAAATACAGCACCCTTTCTTCATAAAATACTCTCCAAAAGATAGGAATAAATGGAAGCTTTTTCAGTGGTAAAGTACATATATGAAAAACCTACTGCTAGCATTGTACTCAACAGTGAAAGACTGAAAACTTTCCTGCTGAGATTAGGAAGAAGACAGGTATGCCCGCTTTCACCATTATTATTCAATATTGTGCTAGAAGTTCTAACTAGAGCAGTTAGGCTAGACATAGAAATAAAAGGCACCCAAACAGGAAAGGAAGAAGTAAAACTTTCCCTGATGACATGATCCTATGTCTAGAAAATATTGAAAAATCCACAGCAAAGCTACTAGAATTAATAGATGAATTCAGCAAAGTAGTGGGATACATGATTAATATGCAAAAATCAAGTGTTTCTATACCCTTTTTTTTTTTTTTTTTATTATTATGGGTAAAAATCAAAATTCTCACAATACATACAAACATTTGTAAAATGATATATAAATATATATGCATATATGTGTATTTGCTTACAAAAATGTTATTTTTTATATATATATATATACATATATTTTAAGAGGTGCTTAGATTACCTAAAATATTATACGGAACCCACTCGGATTCCCATGTTGCCCACCTCCCACACCTCCCACCACATCCAACACAAACATCTCCCATAGTGTGGCCCACCAACCTCAATGAACTTACAAAACTATACCCTTTTGATGTGCATTCTGAGGAGGAATTCAGAAAAAATAATCCATTTTTAATAGCAACTAAAACAATCAAATATTTAGGAATAAACTTAACAAAGGACATGAAGGATCTGTATTCAGAAAATTACAAACACTGGTATTAGAAACTGAAGAAGATTTAAATAAATGGAAGGACATTCTGTGTTCATGAACTGGAAGATTAAATATTGTTATGATGTCAATTTTACCCAAAGTAATTTACAGATTCAAGGCAACCCTAATAAAAATCCTTATAACCTTTTTGTAGAAAATAAAAAGCCAATAACCAAATATATTTGGAAGGGTAAAGGAACAAATAGCCAAACATATCTTAAAGAAGAAGAATGAAGTTGGAGGGCTCTCACTTCCTGATTTTAAAGCATTTTATTTAGCTATGGTGGTAAAAACAGCAGGGTACTGGTATAAGGGCAGACAGATTGGCCAATGGAAATTAATTGAGAACTCAGAAATTGACCCTCACATCTACGGTCAAGTGATTTTTGACAAGACTGTTCAGATCATCCAGCTGGGTCATGACAGACTATTAAATAAACGGTGCTGGGAGAGCTGGATAGCCCTATCCAAAAGAAAGAAGACCCCTATCTCACACCTTATACAAAAATTAACTCAAAATGTACCAGGGACTTAAATGTCAATACAACAACCATAAAACTCCTAGAAGAAAATTGAGGAAAACATCTTCAAGATCTTGTAGTAGGCAGTAGTTGTTTAAACCTTAAACCCAACGCATGAGCAACAAAAGAAAAAAACAGACAAATGGGACCTCCTGAAAATTCAACACTTTTGCACCTCAAAGGACTTTGTAATGAAATATATGACAACATGGATGAACCTGGAGGATATTATGTTGACTGAAGCAAGCCAGGCACAAAAGGACAAATACTATATGATTGAGTCTTAATTTTTGGAGTAATGAAATTGTTCTAAAATTTTTGAGAAGATTAATATATGACATTATGACTATACTAAAAACCTTTGATTTTGTCCTTTGGATAGATCATATGGTATGTGATTATATCTCAATAAAATGGTTTAATAAACAGATTTTAAGAAAAGAAAATAGAAAAACATTTTAAAGTGCTGAGAAAAATCTGCCACCTGGAATTCTAAATTATACAGCAAGTGAAAATATCTATAAAATAACAAAAAAATAAAGACATTTTCAGATAAACAGCAACTGAGAACTTTTTCACAAGAAAAAATCCAGGGAAATTGTTTATGGAAAAACACTTAAGGTAAACAGTAGTAAGAAATGAGTAAAATTTACTTGAAAGGATAAATATAGAAAAAAATTGATTTTTTAAACAACCACCACAATAGCTACATTTTAGTGTTAAAATATTTGAATAATTGTTATAATAAAATTAATAACCTATTTTTAACACTGAGTATGTGTTGATGAGGAATACCATAACTAGTAGAGTTTGGTGCCATACCTAAAGCATACCTGCAGTTATATTCACCATTGCTTTTGCTCCAAAATAAAAATATTCTTCACTCTCAAGCTACATATCTGTGTAAGTCTAGATGGTATTCACATGCTTCCATCAAAACAAATATCACAGCAGAGTGAATGCAGAGGCAAATAAGAGAGCCCAACTGCCACATGTGAAAACAATTTGCAAAATGTAAAATTGTGACATATTTCGCACTGCAATCTTTATTTTGCTTTGGAAACTATAGCTATTTTTCATAAAATATATAATTTACTTTAACATGTAATGGCTTTTCATTGTTATTTTAAAATAAGTTAATGAATAAACATTTAAAAAATTATTCAGCTTTAATATCTAAAATGGCAAATATGAATAGATATAATCTACATAAACAGAAGATCATTGGGGTCTGCAACCATTTTAAGGATATGTAGAAATCTTGAGACAAAAATATTTGAGAAACACTGACTTAGATTACCTGACTATTATTAATTCCATCCTTGAGGTTTATATCCTTATCAGATTATGATGGATGTGAGTATATGATGAACAGCTGCCTTTAAAGAGTCTTTTGTCAGACTTCTATTCTGATTTCATTTGAATCACTTCATACTAATTTCTCCAAAATGGGAAAATTAATTAATTATATTATAAAGACATTAGCTGTTTTTTTTTTGTTTTGTTTTGTTTTGTGTGTGTTGTTTTGTTTTATTTTTTTTCATTGTACAATAGGTATTAAAATTCATATATTATGAAAATGTAATAGTTCAGCTCAATTCAATACTTGCTCAGAGAACAGGACTGTATAGGCCACTTAACATCTCAAAGTCTATATAAAGCAGAACCCTTCTTAATTCCAACTGTGGTTGCCCTAACACCAACTGTATCCTTAAATTGAAATACGGTTCTTCACAGGCTCCCAAAATGTTTTTATTCAATATTATATATTTATACAATTCTCAAATGGAAACAGTTGTAGAAAAAAAGTGTTAAGTTTTTTGTAACCTATATGTTGATACAACCTAACCTGACCTTTCTTATTGAGCAACAAATACTGACCTGAAGTGATATGAAGCTGATAGTCATGATCTTTATTTATTATATTAGATTCTGAATATTTATCTATTTTATTCCAGCTATAGTAGCAGTTTTAATTTGGATTTATGCTCAATTTTGAGTGTTAGAAAATATACAGGACTGTATTATCTTTTTAAAAAAAGTATGAAACTTGGTGCACATCTGGCTTTACAGATTTCAGATAATGGGATGTACCTTTTGGAGACACAGTATTGGAAGAAATTCTAAGAAAGTGAAAGTTTTATTATGTGTAGTAATGAGAAATTCACAACCTTTGCACATAGTCCAGTTGCTTGCAATCTATCTGAGCACTGCAGTAAATTAATGAATATTTTATTGCTTTTGAATTAGACTTCTTGCTTTAATTTCAAAACATTTTCCTCTGCTTTATCTGGTATAGATAATTAACTTCCAAACCTATTTATTAAAAGAGAAGAAGCAAAATCCACAAAAGTTTTTAGTACATTTACCATTAGTTTTTGTTTTTATTATGGTATTGGAGCATTAAACCTGGGACCTTGTATGTGGGAAGCCAGTGCTCAACCAATGAACCACATCAGCTCCCCTGAGTTGTTTTTTGTTTGTTTGTTTGCTTGTTGCTTGTTTTTATTTTTTGCATTCACTAGGAACTGACCCTGGGACCTCCCATGTGAGAAGAAGACGCTCAACCACTTGAGCCACATCCACTCCCTACCATTGTTTTTAATGTATGTTTTCACATGATCTTGTTTCACAAATAGTCAATACACAAAAGTGGTGATCAACTGTCTCCCCAGATTATGATTGTGATTCAGTTTTTTTTTTTTTTCTGAGTATAGTAGGGAACACTTAACAATAATCTTTAAAAGTATTTCTCTAGTTAAGTTAGTTAGAATGCAGACTAATTGAGAGATAAGTCATCCATTGGTAAAAATAAAGACCTATGTGTAATGCTTAACAATGAAATGCTTAGCATAATAGAAATTTCAACAGGTGGTGGTGAACATCATAAGAGCAGCATCAATAGTATAAATATCATTGATATTGTTGTCAATTTCAAGTTTTCTTTGAGCACATCCAAAATCATAGTTGTAAAGACTGGCTAAGTTTTACAGGTAGGAAACTATTTTGCATTCAATGATCAATTCATGACTATGGAATGGAAGAGAAGTGACACAACCACACATCTGGAGATACACAGATTTTCATATGTGAATTGGGAAATGCTTTCCAGTCCAGTGAAACAGGACAGGAGTGACTAAGTTAGGGTGCTTACAGTGAGCATTCTGATAATGTGAGCCCCTAAAATAGCCACTGCTATCCATATGCTAAAGTCATAATCTCTTCACAACATTTTTAATTTCTTTGTTTCTAAGGGAGTAAACAGCTGGATTCAGGAGGGATGTGATGACTGCACAAAATAGAGCAAGAAACTTGTCCACCCAAGTGATGCTGAGTGGCTACAGATAAATGAAAATGCAGTCTGAAAAATTACTTCAGCAATGTTCTAGATTCAGCATATTAGGTGAAAAAAAAAAAACCATTATTCATATTATTCTAAAACAAACAATAATTGAAAACCACCTTTAATTTTTATTCACAAAATAGTATATAAATGATTATATTTCAACTTTCTAACACTTTATATGTTTGAGAGGGAAATATGAACATCCATCTGTACCTTCCCTTTGTTATTCTTACTTTTATTATCAGAAATAGTATTTGTCTATAGTTTGATACATATAATTTCAGTTTTCTTCTGTTGTAATTACATAACTATATATTCATGTATTGTCATACATATCTGGAGGATTCTTGTTTATTTATTTATTTTTTTTTAATTTATTTTTATTGTGGGTAAAAATCAAAATTCTCACAATACATACAAACATTTGCAAAATGATATATAAATATATATGCATATATGTGTATTTGCTTACAAAAATGTTATTTATATATATATACACATATATTTTAAGAGGTGCTTAGATTACCCAAAATATTACACGGAACCCACTGGGATTCCCATGTTGCTCACCTCCCACACCTCCCACCACCTGGGTTTGGTGGTCTTGTTTATTTTTGTACATATATGTTTACATATGTGGAATCGTTTTTTTTTTTATTTTAATTTATTTACAAAAATATTGAATGTGCTTAAATTTTTTATTCAAATATCTTTTAGAGAAATTTTGAGAAAATATGTTTAAAACATATCTCCATTTCTGTTAGCAGATAAAGGCAATTTTAAAACTGTTCTATTCAGAATTTGGGAATTAGGAAACTGTTCTAATATGTAGAACAAACCATGCTTGAATTAAAAATCAAAAACAAAAACAAAAAGCATAGGATTGCAAAACATAGATAAACTATTGTAAACAATGGACTACAGTTAATAATACAAGTATAAAAATATTCCTTTGTGATTTACAAAAATATACCAGACAAACACAGGGTTTTTAAAAATGGTGGTATAAGGGAAAAATCACCTACAAAGACTATATCACAATTTTAATATTCTTTCACCTGTTGTAACAAGCCTACCATACTAATGCATAGTGTCAACAATAGGGGGTATAGGAGAACACTGAAATTTTTTATTTTTTACTGAAAACTTACAACTTTTTAAATTAAAAAATAAGAAAATGTGAAAAAAATCAACTTAAAACATATTTTAAAACATCTCTTTTTTTATAAAAAGGAGGCCATATATTATAGTGGTTAGTTACATGGTATTGAAATCAAATAGATTTGGATTGGAGACTTGGCTCTACAATCAGAAAGGGATATTGAAGAAATTACTTGTTTCATCTAAGACAACTTTATATCAAAATGGGAATGATTTTGCAGAATTTCTTAACCATGTTTAAGAATATGCATCTCAAAAGAATTTTGTTGTTCTTTTCAATGGGTCTGTTAATAACTTTTTCATCTTCACTAATGATAGATCTGAGGGTAACATAGAATTAGACATTCCATTGCCTGGAAAGATTGATTCTCCTTGAAAAGATTTCTATGGTATACTTTATTGTAGATATGTCCCTATGTTCTCCCTTACTTTAATTTTACTTTACACTATATTTCTAATACGCATTCTCCTCAGACCATGGAGGTTATGAGGCAGAATTCCCAAAATGAAAATACTGAGGTCTGTTAGGTCATTGTGGCATCAAGTGGTCCCTGAGAGGTGATGATAGTCCTAGAGCACTAATTATGTCCAAATAATAGCAATAGGAAGTAAAAAAGGAACATCTCTTAAAATAATTCAGGCATAGCTTAAGATATGACTTTCTGATATCCTTTTTTTTTTGTTGAGTGGATAATTTGGTAAGAAAAAATCAGTCAATAGCCTTTCAAAATGCCAGAAATATAAATTTTTCTCTGCTTTCCAATTCAACAAACATTTATTGTTTATTTCTTGGGTGCTAACTTTTAGCAAGGGGTGCTTAGAACTTTTGTCTCAGGCTGTAATCAATGTTCTCTCTGTCTGGATTGTATACTGATTGATGTAGAAATTTCAGTGTCATAGAATATTCCTGGAGGTATTAGAAAGACTTGTGCAATTGCTTATTGAATGCACTGCTTTGGACTATGACTTGAACATTTTTGAAAACTCATTTGAAAATTCAAACAAGCTTTAGGTTTCAGAAAAGTAACCTACAGAATGAAGCAGTTTCCCATATACTCAACATCCTCTCCTTATTCCACTTCCCCCTAATAATAACATCTTACCTGTGGTGGTACATTTGTTACAATTGATGTACCAATATTGAAACATTTCTTCTAACCATGGTCAGTGACTTACATTATGGTTTACATTTTGGACCATACATTTTATAAATTTTGATGAAATTTAACTTAGCCTATATCCATCATTGCAAGATCATATCATTCAATTCCATCACCCCCAAAATGCCCCATGTTCCATCTACTCTATTCCACTCTTCTCTTCCCTTTGGGACCCATGGCAACAACCAAGCTTTACTCATTAAAGAATGAGATACATAATTACTTGCAACATTGGGGGCTTTTCATACTGACCTGTCTTCCCCTATTAGGCACTTCCTATGCTTTAGAGATACTCCCATCCCTCTCTGTTTAAGAACATAGTGGGACTCCCCAGGATGGGTGTCTAACACCTTCCTACTCATTATGTGGGTCATTATGTATCATTATGTGATACTAAACACTTGACAAGATGAACACTCACACCCTCCTTAGAAGCCTGTCCTTAATGCCCCCAAAATCTAACACCCTAAACCAGTAACCCTCCCTTGCCATATTGCCAAAAGAACATTCCCAATGTTGTAGTTTCAACCACATTCCAGCAAATTCCCAGAGTTTACCTTCTCCCTCCACTAACCATCCTCCCAGTTGCATGGACTGTCCAATCCACCCTACCCAACCTACCCCCCTCATGAACTAACAGTGCCCAACCCAATAGCATCAATGCACCACTGTCATGCCCATCCACTGCACAACTACACTCTTCCACCTTAACATAGATTTTGCCCATATAGGCAGTGGTTCACAACCTTCTCCATTTCTGTCTGCTGAAAACCTATCTTCCAGACTCTAGCCCTGTGAGTCTGCTCAATTTGATTAATTCATATCAGTGAGGTCATGTAATATTTGTCCTTCATTGCCTGGCTTGCCTCACTCAATGTAGGGTCTTTAGGATTCATCCATGTTTTCCTGTGTGTTAATAATGCATTCCTTCTTATAGCTGAGTAATATTCCATTACATGTATATACCACAATTTGTTTATCCATTCATCTGTTGATGGACATTTGGATTGTTTTCAACCTTTGGCAATAGTGAATAATGCCACTATGAACATTGGTGTGCATAATTCAGTTGAAGTCCCTGTTTTCAATTCTTCTGAGTATCTATTGAGTAGTGGGATTGCTGGATCATATGGCAGTTCTATAGTTAGCTTCCTGAGGGACCAGCAAACTGTCATACACAATGACTGCACCATTTGCATTCCCACCAACGATGGATAAGTGTTCTCATTCCTCCACATCCTCTTCAACACTTGTAACCCTCTGTTTTTTCAATAGCCGCCTGTCTAGTGGGTGTAATATGATATCTCATTGTAGTTTTGATTGGCATTTCCCTAAAAGCTAGTGATGTTGAGCATCTTTTCATGTGCTATTTAGCCATTCGTATTTCTTCTTTGGAGAAGTGTCTATTCAAATCACTTGCCCATTTTTTAAATGAGTTGTTTGTCTTCTTATTTTTGAGGTGTAGGATTTCTTTATATATGCTCGATATTAGACTACTATCAGATATATATTTACCAAATATTTTCTCCCATTATGTAGGCTCTCTTTTCATGTTCTTCAGAAATAACTTTGAAGTGCAAAAGATTTTGATTTTGAGAAGGTCCCATTTATCTTTTTTTCTTTCATTGCCCATGTTTTTGGAGTAAAGTTCATGAAACCATCGCCTAATACAAGATCCTGTAGATACTTCCCTACATTATCTCCCATGATCTTTATGGTTTTGGCTCTTATATTTAGATCTTTTATCCATCTTGAGTTAATTTTTGTATAAGATGTGGGATGTTGTTCCACTCTCATTATTTTGAATATGGATATCTAGTTTTCCAAGCACCATTTGTTGAAGAGGCCATTGTCACACAATTGAATGGGTTTGGTGGCCTTGGCAAATATCAGATAACTGTGTAAGTGAGTATATTAGAATTCTCAACTTTGTTTCATTGGTCTGTATGTTTATCCATATGCCAATGCCATGCAGTTTTGACAACTGCAGATTTTTAGTATGTTTGTGTAAGTTCATTGAGGGTGGTGGGCCACACTGTGGGAGATGTTTGTGTGGGATGTGGTGGGAGGTGTGGGAGGTGGGCAACATGGGAATCCCAGTGGGTTCTGCATAATATTTTGGGTAATCTAAGCACCTCTTGAAATATATGTATATATATATAAATAACATTTTTGTAAGCAAATACACATATATGTATATATATTTATATATCATTTTGCAAAAAAAATAAAAAAATAAAAATAAAGTCAGGTAGTGTGATTCCTCTGATTTCATTTTCCTTTTTCAACATATCTTTGGCAATCCATGACCCCTTGCCCTTCCAAATAAATTTCATAGTTAGCTTTTCCAATTTAGTAAAAAATGCTGTGGTAATTTTTATTGGGATTGCATTAAATCTGTAAATCAGTTTGGATAGGATAGATATGTTAATGATTTTTAGTCTTCTTATCCATGAACAGGGAATATTCTTCCATTAATATAGGTCTTTGCTGATTTCCTTTAACAATGTTGTGTAGAATTTTTTTGTAAAATTCATTTGCATCTTTAGTTAAATTTATTCCTAGGTATTTGATTCTTTTAGTTACTATTTTAAATGGAATTTTTTTTCTTGCTGTTTAGAAATCATTTACATCCTTAGTTAAGTTTATTCCTAGGTATTTGATTCTTTGAGTTGCTATTGTAAATGGGATTATTTTTTCTTTTTTTCCTCCTCAGATTGCTCGTTATTGGTGTACAGAAATGTTACTATTTTTGCATATTAATCTTATAACCTGCCACTTTACTGAAACTCATTTATAAGCTCTAGAAGGCTTATTGTATATTTCTCAGGGCTTTAGGTTTATAGGACCATGTCATCTGCAAATATTGAAATTTTTACTTCTTCCTTTCCAATTTTCATGTCTTTTATATCTTTTTCTCTCCTATGTCCTTTAGCAAGTACTTCTAACACTGTGTTAAATAAGAGCAGTGTCAGTTAGCATCCTTGTTTTTTTCCCAATCTTATAGGAAATCTTTTAAGTTTTCACCATTGAATATGTTATTCACTGTGGATTTTTCATATATACCCTGTATTATGTGGTGGAAGTTGCCTTCAATTCCTATCTTTTGAACTGTTTTTATCAGGAAAGTGTGCTGCATTTTGTCAAATGCTTTTTCTCATCTATAGAAATCATCATCTGCTTTTTGTCTTTTGATCTGTTTATGTGGTATATTACACTGATTGATTTTCTTTTGAAACATCCTTGCATACCATGGCTTGGTAATGGGATATAATTCATTTCATGTTTTATTGAATATGATTAGGAATGTTTTAGCATCTGGATTCATTAGAGCAATTTCTCTTTAGTTTTCCTTTATCATGGCATCTTTGTTTTACTTAGGTATTATGGTGAGGTTGGGCTATGTTCCCTCCACTTTTATTTTTGGAAAAAATTATGCAGAGTTGGTGTTAGTGTTTTCTGGAATGTTTAGTAGAACTCACCTGTGAAGCCATCTGGACTTGGGCACCTCTTATTTGATGACTAATTCAATCTCATTACTTTTGATTGGTCCATCAAGTTCATTAATTGCTTCATTTATTAATGTAGGCTGCTTGTTGTTTCTCAAAGTGGTCCATTTCCTCTAAATTTTCCATGTTGATAGCATACAATTTCTCAAAGTATCCTCTTATGATACTCTTTTTTCAGTGGAATCAATGGTGATATCTCTTTCCTCATTTCTTATTTTATGTATTTGCATTTTCTCTCTTTTTTTCTTTGTTATGCTAGATAAGGTTTTGTCAGTTTTATGAATCTTCTCAAAGAACCAGATTTTGGTTTTACTTTTTCTAGTGCTTTCTTATTTTCAATGTCATTTAGCTCTGCTCTAACCTTTGTTATTTCCTTCTTTCTACTTGATTTGGGGTTAGTTTGTTGTTATTTTCTAATTCCTCCAGGTGTGCAGTATGTCTTTGATTTTAGGTCTTTTTAAATATAGTTATTTATGGCTATGAATTTCCCTCATAGTACAGCTTTTCCTATATCCCATAGGTTTTGATATATATGTTTTAATTTTCATTTCTTTCAAGGTAGTTACTGATTTCTTTTGCAATTTTCTCCTTGATGAACTGGTTGTCTAAGAGTGTTGTGTATCTTCCATATCTTTGTGCCTAATCTGCTTCTCTGCCCCTTACTGATTTCCAGATTTCATTCCATTGTAGCCAGAGAAATTACTTTGCATAATTTCAATCTTTCTGAATTCATTGAGTGTTTTTCTGTGGCCTAGCATGTGGTCTATCCTGAAAAATGATCCATGTGCACTTGAGAAGAATGTATATCCCACTGTATTTGGGTGTAATGTTTTGCATATGTCTATTAGGTGCAGATCCTCTAATGCATTATTCATAGCCTTTGTTTCTTTATTGATTTTCTGTTGAGATGTTCTGTCTAATGGTGATAATGGTGTATTAAAGTCCCCCACTATAATGTAGCAACATCTGTTGCTCTACTTAGTTTTTCCAATATTTGCCTCATGTATTTTTAGGTGCATTGATTAGGTGCATAAATTTTTATGATTGTTCTTGATAGATTTCCCCTTTTATTAATATATAGTTTTTCTTTGTCTCTTACAATAGTTTCTCATTTAGCATCTATTTTGTCTGATATTAGTGTAACTACTCTCACCTTTTTTTGGTTTTGTTTGCATGTAAAATTATTTTCCAACCATTCATTTTTAGCCTTCTTGCATCCCTGGGTCTAATGTGACTTTCTTGTAGACAGCATATAGATAGGTCAAATTTCCTTATCCATTCTGCCAATTTGTTTTTCTTTATTGCAGGGTTTAAGCCATTAACATCCAGTATTATTATTGTCAAGGAATTACTTATATTAGCCATATTTTGTTTAGGTTCATGTTTGTCATATGATGTTTTATTTATCTTTTTATCTTTTTATTTGTTCCTATACTCATCTTGAGCTCCCTTTCTCCAGTTTTTTCCTTTCAATCTGCACTCCCTTTATTATTTCTTGAAGGGCAGGTTTCTTACTGACAAACTCTCTTAACTTCTGTTTATCTGTGAATATTTTGAACTTTCTCTCATTTTGAATGCCAATTTTGCTGGACAGAGAATTCTTGGCTAGATTTTTTTCTTTTAGCACCTTAACTATGTCATACCACTGCCTCCTTGCCTCCATAGTTTCAAATGAGAAAACATCACTTAATCTTATTGAGCTTCACTTGTTTGTGAAGGATCTCTTTTCTCTTGCTGTTTACTGTATTTTCTTTTTCTCATGAGCATTGGATAATTTTAAAGTATATGTCATTCATCATGTAGGCCTGTTAGGATTTATACTGTTTGTTGTGCACTGGGCTTCCTGGATATGTAAGTCCA
Source organism: Tolypeutes matacus (assembly GCA_026826555.1). Taxonomy (NCBI): domain Eukaryota; kingdom Metazoa; phylum Chordata; class Mammalia; order Cingulata; family Chlamyphoridae; genus Tolypeutes; species Tolypeutes matacus. Next base: position 2,546,087 of record JAKSZT010000774.1, on the reverse strand, counting down.
TGTCCCTGAATAGAGATGTGAAATATTCAGCCATTATTGCCTTCGACACTCCTTCTGGCATCTTTCCCTTCTCTTCTCCCTCTGGGATGTCTATAATGCATAATTTTGTGTGTTTCGTGTTGTCATACAAGTCCTTAAGTCCCTGGTGGATATTTTTCTTTCTTTTTATCTAGCTATTCTACTATCTGTCTAATTTCAGATGTACTGTTTTCCAAATTGCTGATTCTTTCCTCTGCCTATTCAAATGTGCTGTTATGTGCTCCCAGTGTAATTTTGATTTCTTGCGGTGTGCCATTCATCACCATCATATATGTTATCTTTTCATGTAGGCTTACAATTTCTTTGGTATGATTTCCCAGTTTCTTCTTAATGTCCTTAATCTCTTCCTTCACCTCATTAAGTTGATTCATGATATTTGTTTGGAAATCTTTAATTAGTTGTTCCATGTTCTGTATTTCCTCTTGACATTTGGTTTGTTCATGAGACTGGGCCATGTCTTCCTGTTTCATAGTATGCCTCGTAATTTTTTGTTGGTGTCTAGGCACGCTTTTATCTTGATATATTTATTTGGTTGGTTAGCTTCTCTTTCCATTCTAGGGTTTTATTTTGTTGTTAATTTTGTATGTGTGGTAAGGTTTCACATTCACAGTTCATTCCTCTTCTTTTATTTCCTTGCTGTTTTCTATGTTCCCTTGGAACAAAAAATTAGGACATGAGAAAAAAAAAAGATATAAAGAGAAAAATAATAATAGTAATAATAATAAAAAAGGTAGAAGATAAACCATACAAGACCTAGGAAAATAAATAAATGTGAGTAAAAAGTCATAAGAAGTACATAGTCAAAAAAATAAAAAATTGGAATGGGAAAAATGAAATGAGAAACAAGATAGAGAAAAATAAATAGGATGAATTAAAAGCTCAAATGATGAGAAGAGAAGAAAAAAAGAAAAGTAAAGATAAAAAAGAGAACCTAAAAAAAAAAATTAAGGAAAGAAAACAGAGAAAAAAAGAGTGAGAGAGAAATAAAAAACAAAAAAAAAAATAATTAAAGACCAAAAAGAAAGGTGTAATAAATGAAAAACAAATGAAGGTAGAAGATAGAAAAATGAAGGAAAGAAATTAAATAACATAGGTAGAAAAAAATCAGTAAAAGAAATAAAAGGGTGGGGGGAAGAAAGGGGAAGCACAACAAAAAAGAAACAAAATAGCAGCAACAAGAACAACAACAAAAACAACCAAAGAAAAACAACCTTCCCTCTTAGGCTCCTAAAGATCTTCTCAGGTTGCTGGTATTCATCAATCAATCACCCTGTATCCTGCCCTCTCTGGAGGTGATGTACCAGGTTTTAGAGATTAAAAAATGAATGAATAGAAGGCGGATTGGGGACAGGGTCCTGCCCGGGGGTCTGTGCTGTGCACGCCTGGAGTGAGAGGCTTGGGACATCTATCTGCGCGGATCGGCGGCGTGGACCGAAAGGTGGAGATTCGTGAGTTTTGAGGCTGCCGGTGGAGGTTGGCACAGGCGGCTGAGCCCCGCGGTTACGGAAAAAAAAAATAAAACGGCAATTTGGAGCAGCGGGCGGGGCGAAAAAAGTTTTATTTTCTGGGGAGCTGGCTGCCTGGCGCCCCTTGGACCTTGTGTGAACAGAGCAAACGAGCTAGTCAGCACCCGGTGAACCGGAGAGGGGATTTTGGTCGGGGAACGGAGCTGAGTTCCCTAGCCACCCAGGGATAAGACCCGGGCTGCTGCGGAGCCAGGAGGAAGGGACACTTCCCAAAGAAGGGAGGGTTCGGTTGGAAGACAGGGAAGGGTATTTTATATTTTTAGACATCGATCTGGCTGCCTGCACCGCCCCATAGCTTTGGGGAGCAGATAAGCCGACCTGAAGTAGCATTAGGCTGAGAGCAGACGCGAATCTGCACTCAAACTGATTTACTGAGCAGCCCGGTGATGCTAGAGCTCGGCGCCAGAAGGGGCGGAATCCGCCGTCTTTAGCACTCCTCACTGACTAACATCAGAGTTTCAGCTAACCTGGGGAGTCCGGAAAGTGGGACGTGCTTGATTAATTTCCACGGGCCCAGCTAGGGTCCCTTCCATAAGGGGGTTGGTCTAGAAGAGGAATTATTTTGGGTCCCGCATTTGGCTTAAAAAAAAAAAAAAAAAAAAAGTGAGGTCACCTCAACAAATGGAAAATAAATTCTTTTTAATTTGGTTTAATAGCTAAAAGCTGCTTCAGGACCTGCATATAGAACCCTGTGGGGAAATTCATTGATAAACACAAGTAGGCAGAAAGGATCCACGTGGACCCTAGGGGAATCATTGACCCCCCCTTAGCTCTGTTTGACTCCTTGCCTGGGTGGATCTTTGGTTTCTCTCTGTTACTTTCTGGTCTATTGCTATTATTCCCATTTTCCTCCCCCCTTCCTTTTTCCTTTTATTTTATTTTTTAAATAGGTGCTGCCAGCTGGTAGCTTATTTGCTGGGCTTCTTATTCAGTAATTTCCCACTCGCTGTATATATTGATTCTGTATTACAAACTATCGCTTATCCTTCCTGCATGTTTCTGCCTTCTGTTTTCTGTTGTGGCTCTTAGAGACAACATTTTTTCATAGGCCCACAACTTAAGGGTGTCAATTTTTATCCCATCCATTTTGTTTTCTTCTTCTTTTTTCTTTTCTTTTTTTTTATTAGTATTAACTTTTTCCTTTCAGACCTTTATCTACTATTTCTCTACCTCCTCATAATTCTAGCCTTCTAAATCACTATACATATATATTCCTCCATTTGTTTTCCCAGTCCATTGTAGGAACTCCATAATTTTTCCTAGTACTCTACACTGCCTACACAAGTTAAATATTCATCTCATTAAGTCTCATTTTGCCCCTCTTCTAACTTTTATCAATATTTCTATTATCCTTCTGCCTTCCTTACATCTTTTGATTCCTCTGGCCCTAACCTTTTGCCTTCAAGCGAACATAGAAAGAAGTAAGGAAATAAAATAAGAAGAAAAACTGCCAAAGAGAAAACTTAACTCACACGCAGAACCAACAGCTAAATAAAATTCTAGAGCATAGAGAAAAGCTAATCAACTGAACAAACCCATCAAGATAATATGATGACCAGAGGGCAACAGAAAAATACAAATGACTCTGAAAAACTGGAAAACATGGAACAGTCCAGTGCACAAAATAAAACCAGGAAGTAATGCAGTACATCGAACAACTAATCAAAGCTATCCAAACAAATATCATGGACCAACTTAAAGAACTGAAAGAAGAGATTAAGGATATAAAGAAGACACTGGGAGAACATACTGAAGAAATAGCTAACACACCTAAAAAGGTAATGGATATGATGGCGAACAAAGACAAAAGTCAAGAAATGAAAAAGACGCTGGACTCACATGGCAGCAGAATTGAAGAGGCAGAGGAAAGAATTAGTGATATGGAAGACAATACAGTTGAAATCAAAGAGATTGTAGAAAAGATAGACAAAAAGATAGAAAAAATCCAGTATGGTCTCAGGGGATTAACCGATAATGCAAGACGCACAAACATACGCATTATGGGCATCCCAGAAGGAGAAGAGAAGGGAAAGGGAACAGAAGGAGTGTTGAAGGAAGTTATGGCTGAAAACTTCCCAACTCTATTGAGAGAGATGGATGTGCAGATCCAGGAAGCACAGCGCAACCCAAATAGTATAAATCCCAACAGGCCAACTCCAAGACATATACTTGTCAAACTGTCCAATGCTCAAGACAAAGAGAAAATACTCAAGGCAGCAAGAGAAAAGAGAACCATCACATACAAGGGAAGCACAATAAGATTAAGTGCTGATTTCTCAGCTGAAACCATGGAGGCAAGAAGACAGTGGTATGACATAGTCAAAACA
>JAKSZT010000774.1:2499880-2532195 GCA_026826555.1 Tolypeutes matacus | reverse complement strand
GAGATTAAGGATATAAAGAAGACACTGGGAGAACATACTGAAGAAATAGCTAACACACCTAAAAAGGTGATGGATATGATGGCGAACAAAGACACAAGTCAAGAAATGAAAAAGACGCTGGACTCACATGGCAGCAGAATTGAACAGGCAGAGGAAAGAATTAGTGATATGGAAGACAATACAGTTGAAATCAAAGAGATTGTAGAAAAGATAGACAAAAAGATAGAAATAATCCAGTATGGTCTCAGGGAATTAATCGATACTGCAAGACGCACAAACATATGCATTATGGGCATCCCAGAAGGAGAAGAGAAGGGAAAGGGAACAGAAGGAGTGGTGAAGGAAGTTATGGCTGAAAACTTCCCAACTTTATTGAGAGAGATGGATGTGCCGATCCAGGAAGCACAGCGCACACCAAATAGTATAAATCCCAACAGGCCAACTCCAAGACATATACTTGTCAAATTGTCCAATGCTCAAGACAAAGAGAAAATGCTCAAGGCAGCAAGAGAAAAGAGAACCATCACATACAAGGGAAGCACAATAAGATTAAGTGCTGATTTCTCAACTGAAACCATGGAGGCAAGAAGACAGTGGTATGACATAGTCAAAACACTAAAAGAAAAAAACTTCCAGCCACGAATTCTCTATCCAGCAAAATTGGCATTCAAAAATGATGGAGAGTTCAAAATATTCACAGATAAACAGCAATTAAGAGAGTATGTCAAGAAGAAACCAGCACTTCAAGAAATACTAAAGGAATCTCTACAAGTTGAAAGGAAAAAACAAAGGAGAGAGAGTTGGAGGAGAGTTTAAAAACAACTGAAAACTCAAAAAGAGAAACAAAACAACATATGACATACATTAACCCAAAGAAAAAATGACTGAAGTAAGAAATTCGTTACGAGTAATAACACTGAATGTTAATGGATTAAATTCACCAATCAAAAGACACAGATTGGCAGAATGGATAAGAAAATATGATCCATCTATATGCTGTCTACAAGAAACCCACCTTCGGCCCAGGGATTCAAGGAGGCTGAAAGTGAATGGCTGGAAAACCATTTTACAAGCTAACAATAGCCAAAAAAGGGCAGGAGTAGCTATTCTAATATCAGACAAAATAGACTTTAAATGCAAAACTATTGTAAGAGACAAAGATGGACACTACATATTAGTAAAAGGAGTAATCTCTCAAGAAGAGAGAACAATCATCAACATTTATGCACCTAATCGAGGTGCCTCAAAATATGTTCGGCAAACTCTGGAAAAACTAAGAGGAAAAATAAATTCTTCTACAATTATAGCAGGGGACTTCAACACACCACTATCATCATTAGACAGAACATCTAGGCAGAGAATCAATAAAGAAACAAAGGCACTCAACAATACGTTAGAAGATTTGGACTTAATAGACATATACAGAACAATACTCCCAAATACAGCAGGATTTACATTCTTCTCCAGTGCACATGGAACATACTCCAAAATAGACCACATGCTAGGCCCCAAAACAACACTCAATGAATTCAGAAAGATTGAGATTATACAAAGTAATTTCTCTGACCACAACGGAATGAAGTTGGAAATCAATAAGGGCCAGAGAAACAGGTTAGGCACAAGGATATGGAAGTTAAACAACACACTCTTAGACAAACAGTGGGTCAAAGAGGAAATTTCAAAAGAAATCAGTAACTACCTTGAAACTAATGAAAACAACAACACAACATATCAAAACCTATGGGATGCAGCGAAAGCAGTCCTGAGAGGGAAGTTCATAGCCATAAATTCATATATTAAAAAAGAAGAAAGAGCTAAAATTGAAGACCTAACTGCACACTTGGAGGAATTGGAAAAACAACAACAAACTAAACCTAAAGGAAGTATAAAACAGGAAATAACCAAGATTAGAGCAGAACTAAATGAAATAGAGAATAAGAAAGCACTGGAAACAATAAACAAAACCAAAAGCTTGTTCTTCGAGAATATCAACAAAATTAACAGACCCTTAGCCAGACTAACAAAGAAAAAGAGAGAACAGATGCAAATACATAAAATAAGGAATGAGCAAGGTGATATCACTACTGACCCCACAGAAATAAAGAGTATCATAAGAGGATACTTTGAAAAATTATATGCCAACAAGAATGACAATTTAGAGGAAATGGACAAGTTTCTAGAAATCCACAAACAGCCAACATTGATGAAAGAAGAAATAGATGAACTCAACAGCCCAATTACAAGTAAAGAGATAGACTCAGTCATTAAAAACCTCCCAACTAAGAAAAGTCCAGGACCAGATGGCTTCACAGCTGAATTCTACCAAACATTCCGGAAAGAGCTAACACCAATTCTACTTAAGCTCTTCCAAAAAATAGAAGTAGAAGGAATACTACCTAACTCATTCTATGATGCCAACATTACCCTAATACCAAAACCAAATAAAGATACCACAAGAAAGGAAAATTACAGAACAATTTCTCTAATGAACCTAGATGCTAAAATCCTTAATAAAATACTTGCTAATCGCATTCAACAACATATCAAAAGGATTATACACCATGACCAAGTGGGTTTCAGCCCAGGTATGCAAGGATGGTTCAATATAAGAAAATCAATCAATGTAATACACCACATAAACAAACTGAAAGAAAAATACCACATGATCATCTCTATAGATGCAGAAAAAGCATTCGACAAAATACAGCACTCTTTCCTCATAAAAACACTACAAAGATAGGAATAGATGGAAACTTTCTGAAAATGATAAAGGGTATATATGAAAAATCCAAAGCTAACATCATTTTCAATGGTGAAATCCTAAAAGCCTTCCCTCTGAGATCGGGAACAAGACAAGGATGCCCACTATCACCACTCCTATTTAACATTGTCTTAGAAGTACTTGCACGAGCACTGAGACAAGAAAAGGACATAAAAGACATCCAGACTGGAAAAGAAGAAGTAAAAATTTCATTATTTGCAGATGACATGATCCAATACATAGAAAGCCCTGAGAAATCGACAACAAGGCTTCTAGAACTTATAAAGGAGTTCAGTAATGTTGCAGGCTATAAGATCAATGCTCAAAAATCAGTAGCATTTCTATACACCAATAACCAGCAAACTGAGGAGGAAATCAGGAAAAAAATACCATTTACAATAGTAAACAAAAGAATCAAATACCTAGGAATAAATTTAACTAAAGATGTAAAGGACTTATATACAGAAAACTACACAACACTGTTAAAGGAAATCAAAGAAGACTTAAATAAATGGAAAAATATTCCCTGTTCATGGATGGGAAGATTAAACATCATCAAGATGTCTATCCTACCCAAACTAATCTACAGATTTAATGCAATCCCAATAAAAGTCAACACTATATTTTTTAAGGAACTGGAAAAACTAACCACAAAATATATTTGGAGAGGTAAGAGGCCCCGAATTGCCAAAGATATATTGAAAAAGAAAAATGAAGTTGGAGGTATCACATTACCTGACTTTAAAACATACTACAAAGCTACAGTGATCAAAACTGCATGGTATTGGCACAAGGATAGACCTACTGACCAATGGAACCGGATTGAGAGTTCTGATATAGATCCTCGCATATACAGTCATCTGATATTTGACAAGGCCACGAAACCCACTCAGCTGGGAGAGAGTGGCCTCTTTAACAAGTGGTGCTTGGTGAACTGGATATCCATATCCAAAAGAATGAGAGAAGAATACCATCTCACACCTTATACAAAAATCAACTCAAGATGGATCAAAGATCTAAATATAAGAGACAAAACCATAAAAACCTTGGAAGATAATGTAGGGAAGCATCTACAGAACCTTGTAATAGGAAATGGTTTCATGAACTTCACAGCCAAAGCACGAGCAGCAAGAGAAAAAATTGATAAATGGGATCTCCTCAAAATTGAAAACTTCTGCACCTGTAAGGATGTTATTAAGAAAATAAAAAGGCAACCTACCCAATGGGAAAAAATATTCGGCAACCATATATCTGATAGGAGCCTAATATCCTGCATATATAAAGAAATCCTTCACCTTGAAAATAAAAGGACAAACAACCCATATAAAAAATGGGCAAGTGACCTGAAAAGACACTTCTCCAAGGAAGAAATACAAATGGCTAAAAAGCACATGAAAAAATGCTCAACATCACTTGCTATCAGGGAAATGCAAATCAAAACTACAATGAGATACCATCATACACCCATCAGAATGGCAGCTATTAAAAAAACAGGAGACACCAAATGTTGGAGAGGATGTGGAGGAATAGGAACCCTCATCCACTGCTGGTGGGACTGTGGTATGGTCCAGCCAATGTGGAGGACAGTTTGGCGGTTCCTCAGAAAACTAGCAATAGATCTTCCATATGATCCAGCAATTCCACTGCTGGGTATATACCCAGAAGAACTGAAAACAAAAATACAAACAGATATATGCACACCAATGTTCATAGCGGCATTGTTCACCATTGCCAAAAGTTGGAATCAGCCCCGGTGCCCATCAACAGATGAATGGATAAGCAAAATGTGGCACATACATACAATGGAATATTACTCAGCGGTAAGAAGGAACAAAGTGCTAACACATGGAATAACGTGGATGAATCTTGAAGACCTTATGTTGAGTGAAGCAAGCCAGGTACTGAAGGATGAACAGTATATGACCTCACTGATCTGAACTGAGGAAAGTGAGCAGTCTCTGAGAACCATTGTCTGAAAGATAGGTTAACAAAGGAGAGTAAGAGAAGAGCAGGCTTTGAGCCATCTCCCATATGGACATAATCTATGGTAAAGGGAAAGAGTGTGGTTGCATGTTGGGGGATGGGGCAGTTGAGTGGTGGTGTTCCTGGGTTTGGTGGTACAGCACTGGGGGGTGGGTGGATTAGGAAGTGCTGGTTCAAATCCCCAGGGCATGTAACTGTGAATCTTGACATTCCATGGGTTAGGAGAGGGGGCTATCATGGGCCCTGGGGGGCTGGGGAGAAGGGAACAGTCAAGATCTAATGGGTTGTTTGGTGGTCATGGGGAAGGTTTTTCATTACCTTTCAGTAATGGACACAGGACATGGTAAATATCATCAAAATTATTTAACTGTATCATCTAAATTGTAAACTATACTGTAAATCACTGACAATGTTTAGTTGCTATATTTTGCTATCTGCATAACAGTTATAACAATGCTAATAACCAAAAAAGAAAAGGAGGGGTAGTTAATATGGGGTGGGGGAGGGGGGGTGGTTTGGTATCTGGGAGTCTCCGGCACTCCGAGTGTGCCTTTGCTGTGACCTAAAACTTCTTTGTAAATTAAATGAAAAATTGGGAGACAACGGGGATTGAGAGGAGGAAGGTGTCATGGCACACCAGACATCCGATAACACAGTGATAAAGGGAAGGAAAAAAGGGAAAAAATAAGAGAGAAAGGAAATAAAAATGAATATATGTGTATATATTTTTTAAGGCATTTCCTTTGCTCTTTTGCCCATTTTTTTGAATGGCCCAATCCACTAATTATATTTTATTTTGTTTTGTTCTTTGTTTGATTATTTGTTTTCTTTTCCTTCTCTCTTTTTTTTTTCTTTTTTTTTTTTTCCCCCTGAGTTTCCTTATGTTTGTCTCTTGCATGTAAGCTTATCACACTTGTTTCTTTTTCCTAGTAATTGTATTTGATTATTTTATGGACTAAATGTTCATGGAGGATTTGGATCACAGAAGGGTTACAATGGGTACTGCGGGGGATTATTGGGGGGAAGGTGTCTGGGGGGTGTTTCGTGGGGATTGGTTCAACTGAATATATATGAAAGATATACAAAATCATTCAAAGGATCGGGGGATGGGGCATGGTCATGATGGGTGGATAATCACACAATAAATGAGGGAATCTGAATTCCTAGCCTGGAGAGCTCTGCCACAATCTCCAAGGGAGCAGCAATAGTCCTCTGAGTGTAGGGACAGTGCCTGTCAAAATAGGATGACCCACTGATGTGTTTTTTTTTTTTATTGATGACTACCCTTGTGAGTCTTTGCTCTTGTAAATGAGACTTAGCCTACAGTTGTGGGGTGCCTAAGGATTGCCACCTGAGAGCCTCCTTGTTGCTCAAATGTGGCCTCTCTCTAAGCCAAACTCAGCATATGATTGCATTACCTTCCCCCCAACGTGGGACATGACTCCCGGGGATGAGCCTCCCTGGCAACGAGGGATTAATACCAAGTGCCAACTGGCAGCTTTGTGCAGTGGCAGTATCGTAGCCAATGAGGTTTATCCGAGGCACGATTATTGCTAATTGAAAACTTTTCCCAAGTGCCAACTGGCAACACAACTGGAAAAAGACCTTGAATAAAAGGGGGAAACGGTAAAGACAAATGAGTTCAAGTGGCTAAGAGACTTCAAAGAGAGTCGGGAGGTCATCCCAGAGGTAACTCTTACGCACACCTCAGTAGGAGCTCATAGAACATCTAAGTGCCTATCACCCCACTCAGTGGGGTTCCTGAGAGCTCCAGAGACACCCTGGTCTTATATAAGGGGGGATAGCCCCAGAGACTGATGCCTTATCAGTGGGTTCTATTTTGTAATCTGTGCTCCTGAGAGTGACAGAATTAGACTCAAATAAGTCCTCTCTGCACATGGTTCACCAGTCCCTTCTATTCAAACCTACATGTGATGCTGGAGTTTCTTAGGTATACTTCCAGAGACTGGAGCCTCCCACCTACCTATGTGCCAGGTGTGCATGAAATCTAGGTGGAGCTGCAACTCCTACCCTACAGCTCAATGGACTCATCCAAGTCACCTGGTGAGGAGACAACGATGGGAAATGGCCATCCCAGGGAATGGAGAGGGCCTGCATCTGCAGGCAGGATCATCCCACCCACCATATCCATGGGATATAAGCCCTCTCTCACTTGGAGTTGGAGTGGACATCACCATCCCAGTCGCCTCTGGATTGGGGGAAGAACTATGGACTAGAGTGGACTTGATGGTATTCTCTTGCTCACATATGGTGATTCTTGCAATGCAAGAAATTATAACAATGAGGAGGAGCCAGTGGCCACTTGACAGTTTTTGGGTAGGGAGGGGATGAGCAGTTGAAATACAGGGGCTTCTTTGGGAGTTGGAGGTTGTCCTGAGTACTGTTGTGGCAATGGATGTAGGCCATTTTAAATCAGCACACACCACTCATAACTGAGTGGGAGAGATTGTGGTCTACAGTGTGAACTGTGGTCTATGGTTGGTGGCAAGGCTCCAGGATGTGTAAGTTCATTGAGGTTGGTGGGCCACACTGTGGGAGATGTTTGTGTTGGATGTGGTGGGAGGTGTGGGAGGTGGGCAACATGGGAATCCCAGTGGGTTCCGTGTAATATTTTAGGTAATCTAAGCACCTCTTAAAATATATGTATATATATATATATAAATAACATTTTTGTAAGCAAATACACATATATGCATATATATTTATATATCATTTTGCAAATGTTTGTATGTATTGTGAGAATTTTGATTTTTACCCATAATAAAAAAAAAAAATGAATGAATAAAAGTAAAGGAGACTTTTTAAAGATAAATAACAGATCCAAGAAAGCCTAAAACAAAAGGAATATCTATGCCATAAGCTATCAGCTGGATGACTGATAACCAGGTGGATCATGGTCTTGATCAACCCAGGAATCAAACCAGGTGCCTCATATATGCAAGTCAGGAATTCCTTCCCTGAGCTAAACTGTCTCCTTAGTTCCATTAGTCTTCAGAGAGCTATCTGTCCCCTTTCACCCAGGTGTTCTTAGACCTCTATAGCTTGCTAGAATCCTGCTGATTAGCCACCTGTCCTCTCCTTGTCTCTAATATAATTGCTTCTCTTCTCTGGCAGCTGGGTGTGATAAAGGATGAGGAAAAAATGGGAATTCAGGAGATACAACTGAAAGAGGCCAAGCACATTTCTAAAGATGCTGACAGCAATTATGAAGAGGGGGCCCATAAGCCTGTCATCATTGAGAATGACCTGGAACGTGCAGAGGAGTGGGCTGATCTCTCAGAAAGCCAAGTTCAACAGCTGGAACAACAGTTAAGAATAATGGGCAGACATAGAAAATATTAATGGCTGCAGTGAATAAGTAATGGCAGAAGGAAGACAAGTATGCAGAAGAGATCAAGGTCCTTTCTGACAAACTGAAGAAGGCTGAGACTCAGGCTGAGTTTGCAGAGAGGTCAGTAACTAAACTGGAGAGAAGCATTGGTGACTTGGAAGAGAAAGTGGCTCATGCCAAATAAGAAAACCTTAGTATACATCAGATGCTGGACCAGACTTTACTGAAGTTAAACAACATGTGAAAACAACCCTAGCTGCAACCACATTCTTTCATTTTGTTTTTGTTGTTTTTTGTTTTTAAACACCTGCTTGCCATGAAACCCCTTAAATGCATTTCTTATTTACTTTTTCCACTGTCACAGAAACATCCACAAAGTACCAACTAGGTTAGGGGTGAGGTAAAACACACAAAAAAGGCAAGCTTGTGTCAGGGCAATAATGATCGAATGTGCCATTTCCCAGGTTTATGTTGTGACACTTTGTAGAGTTTAGCAGCACAGTATGCTTAGTCCATCTAGGAGTCCTCACTGAAGCAAAAAGATTTTCACTCAAAGTGCCAATGATATATTCAACAGGAAGATTAATGTTGTAAAGAAAATTAGGTGTTGACTGGTGCTACTTTAAACAAAAGTTCCCACTTTTGTTCAATATTGTACAATTTAGAATTCTGTCTAACGCTAATTTATTTCATATTAAGTTTTACTACAAGATGGGAATTTGGATCCTATATGCCTGAATTCACTAAAGCCCAAGGTTTGTAAGCCATGCTACTTTTTAAAGACTGCAGTTTCTTTGAGATTAGCACTCTTGCAGCTCATTACAATCTGTACGATAGCCTTCAATGTGGATTTCCACTCTTCAATTCTCCATATTAAAGTGAAAAATTTAGGCACTACATACAATTGGTAAATTAAAAAAAATATTTTTTAAGGAGTTATATGTGTATGTAAACATTGTATAATGATATGGAATAAAATGCACATTGTAAGAAATTTTCTAAAAAGAAAAAAGCTCTTGAAATTTTCCATTTTTTCCTACATATCACTTGACATAATTACAATTAATCCTCAAATTATGTGGTTGGTTATTTAATGTCTATCTCCGTCATTAAAGAAAATATTCATTCCAAGAAGTTAAATGAGTGATTAACCCCAGGCCTAGACACAACATTTGATATATATTAATTCAAGTAGGTGATCAGTGAATGCTTATTTAATAATCGAATTTCAGAAAGCACGGCATAATGAAGATTATTTTTGAATCACAATTGAAAACCAGTTGAAATCTCTTTCACCATTTCTAACACATTTTATTTTATTTTTCCCTTTTATGTAACAATAAGTAAATAAGTAGAGCAAATTAGTGTGGTACCTGAATTTGTATTCCTAGGACTTTAGAACTTTTGGCCCAGCAGCTTTTTTCTATTTGTCTTTTTTGTCTTATTTAATACAGTATTTTTTTTTTAAGACCTTGTCTTGGGGTTTACAGTGTCCTATGTCCTATGTATTTCTGTTAGTCAACTACACTTTTTATTAAGAAAAAAGTCATATGAAATAAAATTAACCATTTCAACCATTTTAAATATACACTTCATAAGTTTTTAGTATACTCACTGAGTTTTGCAATATCACCATTATTTAATTCTATATTTTAATCACACAAAAAGAAACCCCACATCTCTCAGCAGTCAAGCCCATAATAATTCTGTGTAACAAACATTACACATACCATAAAAAGTGTTTATTGCTCATGCCTCTAGGATTTTCAACTAAGTGGCACTGCAGATATCCACTGGCCTCTCTGTCAACTGTGGAGGTTCCATTTGTTGTAAGCTGACCAAGAATTGCTTTGGGGGTTGACTGGGATGACTTGCCCCTGCTCCATGTTTTTCTCATTCTATCTTATGGCTGGCTTGGTTGTGAACTTATGGTCTGCTTTCACTTATTTCAACATATTGTGGTCTTTCCTGAATTAGAGATTTTATACATGTTATTCTGTATCTTAGTCTGTACTCCCTAGCCTTCATCACTTATTTAACTCTTAGTAATTTTTCAAATTACATGTCTTCTCTGACCTCCAGACATGTTATGAACTTTAATAGCTCTTGAAATTTTCTATCCATTTCCTTCACATAATTGTCATAATTACAATGATACATCCAAGTATGTGTTTGATTATTAAATGTCTGACTCCCTCACTAAAGAGTGTGCTCTCTCCACAAAGTTACATGAGTTTTTTTACTCCAGCAGTTGACAAAACATCTGATATATATTGAGTAATTCCAGTAGGTGATCAGTGAATGCTTACTGAAAAATATAATTTCTGAAAGCACCTTGTGGTAGTTTGAGAATTCTCTGGATCCCAGAAAAATATGTGCTTAAGCTATCCATTTATGTGGGTATTAATGTATTATGGATGGGATTTTTTTATTCTATTACTTCAGTTGAGGGCCTTTGATTCAATTGGTTCAGTGGGGAGTGACCTACAGTGTGGATCTTAGTCCTTTTACTGGAATCCTTTAAAAACTGAAATTTGGGGGTCACAAAAACAGAGAAAAAATCCTGGAAATTGAGAGAGGAAGCCCTGGAAGCTAAAAGCAAAAGAACTTGGAGGAGAAAGCAGAGATAGATAGAGGCCGCCATTGTGCCCTGGCATGTGCTTGATAGACTACAGCAACAGCTCGGAAAGAAAGCATCTCATAATGAATGCTTTATTTGGAAATTTTTCCAGCCTTGAAACCGAAAGCTTGTGAATGAATAAGTCCCCATTGTAAAAGCCAACCCATTTCTGATGTATTGCCTTGGCAGGCTTTTGCAAATCAACATGCCACATACTGAAAATTACTTTTTATAGTCACAGAATTGAAAATCAATTGAAATAACTTTCAACATTTTTAACACACTTTATTTTTTTTCCCCCTTTTATTTAATGATAAATTGTACCTGAATTTGCAGTCCAAGGACTTTAGAACTTTTAGCCAAGCAGCACTTGCTATTTGTCTTTCCTATTTTATTTAATGCAGTCTTTTTTTTTTTTTTGGTAGACCTTTTCTTTTGATTACAATGTCCTGTGACCTGTGTACTTCTGTTAGTTAATCACTTTCTTATTGAGATAAAATTCATATAAATTAAGGTGAGCCATTTTAGCTATTTTAAATGTACATTTCAGTTTTTTTAGTATACTCAACAATGCTGTGCTATATACCGATATCTAATTCCATAATGTTTTCATAACACAGAAAAGAATCCCCTTATCTGTCAACAGTCAATCCCTATTTCTCCCCAGTCCCCATCTCCTGGCAATAGCTAATCTACTTTCTGTCTCCATGGATTTGCCTATTCTGGACAATTCATATAAATGGAATCATGTAATTTGTGGTCTCTTCGACTAATTTCTTTGACTTAGCATAATGTTTATTTGTTTCATCCATATTGTAACATATATTGGTGCTTCATTCCTTTTTATGACTGGATACTAATCTATTGTATGGATATACCATGATTTATTTATCCATTAACATATTGCTGGAAGTTTGGGAGCATATCCAGTGCTTCTTGTCCATTTGCATACCTGCTTTGGAGAAATTTCTACTCAAACCTTTTGACCAGTTGTAATTGAGGTTTTGATTTATTTGTAGTTGAGTTTTAAATTTTCTTTTTATATTATAGACCTAGATCCTTTTCAGATACATGATTTTAAAATATTTTCTCCCATTTTGTGTGTTGTCTTTTCAACGTATTGATAGTATCCTCTAAGTAACAATATATTTTAATTTGGTGATGCTCAAATTATCTATT
Source organism: Tolypeutes matacus (assembly GCA_026826555.1). Classification (NCBI taxonomy): domain Eukaryota; kingdom Metazoa; phylum Chordata; class Mammalia; order Cingulata; family Chlamyphoridae; genus Tolypeutes; species Tolypeutes matacus. The sequence continues at coordinate 2,520,300 of JAKSZT010000774.1, read as the reverse complement.
TTTTTCTTTTGTTACTCAGGTCTTTTCTGATATATCAGGTCAGGAAAAATTACCTCCATGCTTTTTATTTGGAATTTTGTAGTTTACCTCTTTCATTTCAGTCTTTAATATATTTTGATTTAAATTTTGTATATGGAGTGAGCTAAGGATTTTCAACTTCATTCCTTAGCATATATCTATGTACTTATGCCAGAACCATCTTTTGAAAACACCGTTCATTCCTCATTGTAAGATCTTGGCACCATTGTCAAAAAACATTGTCCATAGAAATAAAAATGGTTTTATTTCTGGGATTTCAGTTATATTCCATTGATTTATATATAGACCAGTACCACTCTGTCTTGAATATAGTTGCTTTGTGTAATTTTGAGATTGGAAGTGTGATTTACCCCATTTCATACTTCTTTTTCAAAAATAGTGTTTGTTCTTCTGAGTCCCTTGAAATTCTATATATATATTTTAATTAGCCTCTAAACTTCTACAAAGAAGTTATCTGGGATTGTGATAGGAATTGCATTGAATATGTATATCAATGGGTTTTATTTCTGGGATTTCAGTTATATTCCATTGATCTATATATTGGCCAGTACCACTCTGTCTTGAATATAGTTGCTTTGTGTAATTTTGAGATAGGAGAGGTGTGAGAACAGCATAAAACACAAAAAGAAAATTTTCCACCCAAGTGATACTGAGTGGCCACATGTAGTTGAATATGTAAGGCACAAAGAAGAGTACAACCACTGTGATATGGGCAGTGCAGGTAGAGAGTGCCTTTCATGTAACTGTTTTAGAGCTTTTCTGAACAGTTAAGAAAGTATGTGTAGTATATCGGCAACAGAATAAAGGAGGTCATGGTAGAGACCCCAGTGTCAGCATTCATTAATATTCTCAAATTATAAGAATCCATGCATGCAAGCTTGATTACCAGTGTTATATCACAGAAGAATCTGTCTACTTCCCTGGGGCCGCAGAAAGGCAGCTGCACAATCACACCCATTTGACTTATGACATGCAAAAAGCCAAGTGTACAAGTTTGCACATACATAACCTAGAGAAAAAAGGTAAATAGTTAATGAGGTAAGGGAGAATATTTACTTTTAAATTTTTGGATGTTTACATAACAATTTTAAATTCTGTGTTTGAAAGTGATAAGTACAATTATGAAGAGAAATCCTATCCAAATATGCATTGTCTTAGGTCCAAAAAGATGTTTGAATGTCAAAGATTGGCTTCCCAAGAAACAAAGACAGAGATGGGATTCTTGTACAAAAAATTAATGGAGGGAGTGCTCTTAGTAAACAAAGTGAGGAAAGGAGGAGAGGACAAATGGGAAGAGAAGAAAGATTTGGTGTCACCTGCAAACAAACTTCAGTCCATTTGTCCAGGAAAAAGAATCTGGGTGGGACACCAAGAACACCCATTAAACTAAATACCTAAAACTTATGTCATGTCTTTATGATGATGACTGTGAATTAATAATGATATCCAGAACAACAAATGATTCAATATCACAGTTTCTCTGTATTCTGTACAACAATTCTTGCTAGCCTCAGGTGAACCTCTTTTATAAGACATCATAATATTAAATCTTTTGATTGTCACATTAAACTATATTGTAGGATAAACTTAGGGAGAAATACTGTGAAATGGCTATGTAATAATACCTTGACATGAAGATTCTGATGCAAAAGCATTCTTATAACTTATAATTTATGTAAATCAACAATTAAAGCAAGTTCATTTAGTTTATTAAAAATATTAAATCAGCCAAGAGACTTTTAAGAAAGAGATTAAAGTTGGATGGAAATCCAGACTCAGATTCTGACTTTATAGGCTCTGAATAGAAATTCTTTGAAACACAATCTTATCAATAGGAGTAACTTACCATTATTTATAGCATTAAGTGCTGAGAAAATTCCTAAGTTTTAAAACACTGTGATATCTTGACAACATTACATAAGGAAGAAAAATATTAGCAAAAGTTAACAACATATATAAGCAATGGATACTTCTGATTGTTAGTGCTGAGTGAATTTTAGAGTTAAAATTCAGTAGTCACCAATTATTCTACTCTACAAATAATGATATTCCTTATATTGATCCCTAGGTAAATTGAGAATTCTCCTCAAACTGGAAGGTTGAAAGTCTTTAATTTTTCTCTACTTTTCTTGTTTCATTTTTGCATGCCTTCTCTTCCTTTATCCAAAGAATTGTCATGGGAGGTGCCAAGGAGAGGAGGCAAACAATGAAAGCTATTACCTCACTATGACCACCACTTACCCCTTTCCTTGTAATGAAACTCAGAAGCACGGATTAAGGTTGGGGTTAAAAAACAAGATTTTCCTAAAGAAATTAGGTTAAACAGGCATCTGTTATGGAAAAGGGGACATGCAACAATAGACTTACAATGCACAAATAAACATATCTTCCACAGTAGATGAAATTTATGTAATTTCTAAAGACAATTATTGTTGTTACACCCAATTATATTAAGCAGAGTTATGTTCCCTGTAAAACATGGGCAATTTGACATTTATCTTCAAATTTAACTTCTTATCATAACAAACTTTAAAAGATAACTTTCCAATAACTCAGTCTGTATGTGTTGGATTAAATGACATAGAGGACAGCTAATAGCAAAAGTTGGATTTCAAGTATGTGTGAGAGAAGAATATGCTAACAGTAGAATATGTATTTTCCTAGAGAAGACTTTACCAAAAAGAAATCATGATATTTAGGAAATTAGAAGAGAAAACATGAGCTTTTTAATTAGTCAATCAGGCCTGATCTCTCACTTTATTACTGATTCATATTGTGGCCATGAGCCAACCTATTTTTCTTCATTTGCTCATTTGTGGAAAAAAAAAGGAAAGTTCAATCTAATAGGCCTGTTGTGAAGATGAATGAGAAAATAAACAGAAAGTATTTAAACTTTTCTGGAATTCAGTCAATGTTTAATAAATGCTAATTCTTTCTTATCTCACCATTCATTTAAGTGAATCTTAATGCAATATATTTCCAAAACTTACTGGCAACAAGCACTATAAAGCTGACCAACCACCTTCTGCACCAAAATAGACACAGCCATCTTTCTTTAAAATACATACGGCTTATACTTTCTTTAAATTAATTTATAATACACTAAGCAACTCTGTAGGATGTACAGACAGAAAGGAAATATTACACATGCTGCTTCCTTTCCAGGAACTTAACATTGAATTCTCTTCCTGCCCAGAATGGATATTCAATAATTTAAGAGGACCTACAAGAGGGAATTGCACGTTCTTATTAAATCACTTTTGGAATTCTTACCTGTAACTGAGGGAGAATTCTGGTATAAATGGGTAATGATAATGTTGAGTCTAGAGAAATTGAAAAATTAAGAAAGGAGACTAATTGAGCTGTTCTTTTAGGAGCATTAAAATATAGCACCAACTCATTCATCCTCTTTAAGATACAATATCCTTCCATAAAGATTTTTCCTTTAAATAATAATCCTCAGACTCTATGTAATCCTCAATGCTGATATTTTTACAAGGGGAAACTTGGACACAAAGAAGTTAATATAGTTCCTGAGATGCACATACAGTTTGTGAGGTACACAGAAATTATCTCAGCTCTTCTTTTTTCTGGGTTTATGGCTTTTACTCCTATCTCAATAGTAACACAGATTTATATCGCTTCTCCCCAAATGCATAACTTCATTTTTTCTTCCATTTCTATTCTAAATGTTATCTTAGCTTTATATTTTTACCTTTATTTATCTAAAAGAGAGGGACCATTTAATTAAGGACAGCTGGAAGCTACTATTTTTAAGTATTCCTCAAATAACTATGATTCTCCAAAGCAGACCCCAGAACACCTCTTAGCCGGTGAATTATTGTGGTGTATATAATATTGGTAAAGAGGCTACAGAGATTCAAGTCCTGGGATAGCAGAAGAAAGCCTGTGAAAAGGTAAGAAACTAAACAAGTCATTCTCAACTACAAGCATAACAGGTATGTGTGATACAGATACATAGAAATATATTTTTAAAATAAAGAAAAGAATCAAAGAGAAAATGAGATGACTAACTAATCACAAATTTTCTCTGAGACCAGAATCTTCTGATGTGCTCTTGAGATGACATCCATGGTTCGGATGAGACAGTATGTGTGGAATAGCATTCTCTCAACCTGACATATATAGTCACCCCAAGAAATAGCCCCTTTGGGTGAAATTTCGCTATTCTATATTTTGGAGAGGAGAAGAATCAAGGAAATATTTACTTTGGACTTCTATTGGGGACTTCTTTGTTAAGGGTGATATCAACTTTGCCATATCTGGAAATCACAAAAAGGAGACAGGGAAAATACACATAAATCATTTATAAAGCATCTAAGAATCAAAATTTAGAGAAATTTAAAATGATTCTTTATTTGTTCCATATGTACTAGAGAATGTCTTCTGTAGTCTTTATCAAAATCAAGTCTATATAATCAAATTCAATTAAGACTTTAATTCCAATTGCAAGAGAAATGATATCCTGACCAGTATGAAATGTAAGCATCAACAAAAATATGAAAGGAACCACAGTCAAGAACTTTCATATTTACATGGTTTATATGTTCCCTATTAACTGGTTTATAATATACCTCATTCTAGTGGGCAAGCTTTCAGTGGGATTTTTTTCACCTTTGGGTATATATTTTGTTAATGTAAATTTTGAAAGATATTTCCCTCTCCAGTTTAGGTTGTAAATGAAAGAAAACAAGCAAACAAACAAACAAACAAACAAACAAACAAACAAAAAACATGAAATACACTTGCTTAATAACATTAGGAAGTGAAAAGAAAAATATAGAGGCCTCAAATAGGCTTTGAAGAAAGAGATAGGGAAATAGGAGAACATGAGGCACTGTTATCTTTGCCCTTTTTCATTGGAAAATCCAAAATAAAACAAGAGAAACAGTCTTGAGACTTAATTATTTCTAAAATATCACCTTTAGATTCTTTTATGAAATATAATAAGTTGTTCACTATGTGTTGAATATGACTGTAATGTTATATAAATTGTCTCATGAGGAATTGCTTATGGTGTGAATTTTGTTTGTTTGTTCACTCCACCGTTGCATGCAGAGTGTTCTGATACAATAGTTGTCTTGGAGATTCATTTAAGTGGACCTATCATTACTAAATAGGAAAATTTTGTCACTTTCATATAGAAGTAGGTTTCATTCTTATATGTTCTTTCCCCATGGAAGGGAAACAAGTTATCTTGGGTGAAGAATTGCTCAGCCTGCCCTCATTACCACCTTTTCTGGGAGCAGGAGCCTTAGCTGCTCTATTTAAGATAACTTAAAATGAGTCCTTTTAGTCCATGCTCTGTCCCAGACATATGCACATTCAGCCTTGTGTGACTCAAGGCAAATTGAACAGCATTCAAAGCCCAGTAGCCCATGCCCCACTGGCTCAGGGTTCCACTTCCATCCACCTCACTCCCACAACAATGTAGGATGGTCCAATTTTAAAAAATCTTTGCTATCATTTGTTTCATTTGTTCTATTCACTTTTTTATTATAACCATCCTATGTACTGAGACATGATATCATTTTAGTTTTGATTTTCATTTTCTTAATGACTCATGATATTTTACAGCATTCTTTATGCTTCTTGACCATTTGTATAGGTTCTTTGAATAAATAACTACAGGCATAGCTCACATTATTGACCTTTATTGTTTTATTTCCCTTCAAACTGAAGTTCTGTGGCAATCCAGCATCAAGCAAGTAAATCAGTGCCATTTTTTCCAACAGCATGTGCTAATTTCATGTCTGTCACATTTTTGGAATGCATTCAGTACTTCTAACTTTTTCATTCTTATGATATCTGTTACAGTGTTTGGTGATCAATATATTCAGTGTTGCTATTGTAAAAGTTTTTGGTATATCATAAATGGTGCCCATATTAGACAGCAAACATAAATGATAAATGTTATATATGTTCTGACCAGCTCTGCTGACCAGCCCATCACCCACCTTTCTCCCTCTAGTAGGCTTCCTTATTCCCTGAGAAACAATATTATTGAAATTAGGACACTTAATAACCCTACAGTAGCCTCTAAGTGTTCAAGTAAAAGGAGGGTTGTGACAGTTTGAATTTGGTGAATCCCAAAAATAGATTATATTTTTTAAATAATCCATGCCAGTCAGTATGGGGCCCTCTTATTGCATTATATTCAGATAAGGGATTTTTTATTAGATCACTTGGTTAGTTTCTTTAGGGGTTTTGAATGGTCTATGTCAGTGAGGCAAGACACAGGTTGGGTCTCAGCACTCTTGCTGGGCCTTATATAAATGGAGATGCAAAGGAAAATACATGGAGGGAAATGAAGCTGCCATATTGATCCTGCCATGTAAGATTGAGGTCTGTAGGAAAACATAGAAGCCCCAAGAGAATGAAGATGTCCTGGGGTTTGGAATCAGCAGAGCACAGAGGCATAGAAAGAGACCCCTGATTAGCTTGGCCCATGGTGCTGCTCAAGGCTGAGGTGATGATCCCAGCCATATGCCTGATCTCCCAAATTTGGGTTCTGGGATACAATGATCCAGAAAGAGAATACGGGGACCTCAGCAGAGATCCACTTCCATCTTGCTTCACCACATGGAAGAACCCCAAGATCACCAGTAGTTGACTTTGGTGAGAAAGCATCACTGATGGTGCCTTGATTTGGACATTTCACAGCCCTAGAACTGTAAGCTTTTACCCTAATAAATTTCCCATTATAAAAACCAAAACACTTCTGGAAATTTGCATTGGCAGTTCTTTGACAAACTAAAACAAGGGGAAACATATTTCTCACTTTAAATCAGGGGGTCTTAAACAGGGGTCCACAGACTTCCAACAGATACATGGAAAGATTCAGAGGGTCCATGAGATTGTATTAAAAAAAAATCAACTTATTATCTTTATTTTCTCTGACCTCTGATGTTGAGTGTCATAAAACTATCTGCTGCTACATTCTGAGAAGTGATTCATGGTTTTCACTTGACTAGCAAAGGGATCCATGGAACAAAAAAGGTTAATAACCCCTGCTTTAAATGAAAAGTTAGAAATGATTAAACTTAGTGAGGACCTCATGTCAAAAGCCAAGATAGGACAAAAGCTAAACCTGTTGTGCCAAATAGTTAGCCAAGTTGTAAATGCAAAGGAAAAGTGCTTGAAGGAATATAGAACTGTCACTCTAGTGACAAGATAGAAAAGAAATAGCTGGGTTGCTGAGGTGGAGAAAGTAATAGTGGTCTGGATAGAAGTTCAAACTACCACAACATTCCCTTAAGCCAAAAACTAAGCCACAGAAAGGCCCTATCTCTCTTCAATTTTATGAATGCCAAGAGAGGTGAGCAAGCTGCAAAGGAAATGTTTGAGGCTAGTGGGGGTTGGTCCATGAGGTTTAAGGAAATAAATCATCTCCATAACATAAAATTGCAAGGTGAAGCTGCATGTGCTGAAGTAGAAGCTGTAGCAAGGTATCCAGAATATCCAGAAGACCTAGCAAAGATAATTGATGAAGGTGGCTACACAAACAACAGATTTTCTATGTAGAATAAATAGTCTTCTATTGAAAGACAGTGCCCTCTAGGATTTTCTTAGCTAGGGAAAGAAGTCAATACCTGCCTTCCAAACTTCAGAGGAAAAGCTGACTCTCTTATTAGGCAAAAGTCCAGCTGGTGAGTTTAAGTTGAAGCCAATGCTCTTTCACCATGCTGAAAATCCTTGGGCCCTTAAGAATTATGCTAAATTTACTTAGCCTGTGTTTTATAAATGGCACCTAGATGACAACACATCTGTTTAAACATGGTTTGATGGATAGTTAAAAACCAATCTTGAGACCTACTGTTAAGAATAAAAGATTCTTTTAAAAAAATTAACAATGCCCCTGGTCACCTAGGAACTGTGATGAAGACATATAGTTAGATGAGTGTTCTTATTTTTTATTTTGAAAGAAGCTTTAGATTACATAAATGTTACATCAAAAATATAGGGGGATTCCTCTATGTTCCACCCCCCACACACACATTTTTCCCTATGATCAACATCTTTCATTAATATGGTGCATTTGTTAAAATTGAAGAACATGTATTGAGGCATTGCTCCGAACCATGACCTATAGTTTACATTATAGTTTACCCTTCACACTGCACAATTTTACAGGTTTTGACAAAATATATAATGGCCTGTCTGTCCGTGCAATTCCATGCAGGTCAATTTCAATGTACCTCAAATGCCCCACGTTACACCTATTCTTCCCTCTGCCTCCCCAAGAACCTCTAGTGGCCACGGCTTTTATATCAGTGTCACAAATTCTTTGATTCCTAGAATAATAATCCTACTTTAGTTCATAGTTTCATTCACTCCTTATTCTCAGTCTTGAAGATGTGGGGATGGTGATGCCTCCTCTGTTCCAGATTAAAAGGGGGATGTGGGTACACTCTGTTTTTTGGGATGGATGTTGTCCATGATCATCCTTAGGTGTTGAAACTCAGCTGAGATTCAGAGCTCAACTGGCATATGAGCAGAACAAAGATTTAAGTCTGTTGGACATATATTTAATGAGTATAGTGTTAACTGTACTTAACTATATAATACTAACTATAGATTCAAATAAAAGGGGCAGAAGACCCATGAATAGGGGAATTATAAATGAGTTTAACTCTGTTACATTGCATAGCATATATTCCAAAGTAAGACCCACTGATAGGGTGCCAAATTACTGAGTTTATCTGCCCTGTCAATAGTGTCTAGATATCTCTAGAGCCTTCAGCAGCCCACTGTTTGAAACACTGTTTATTATGCAGCTTCTGAGATGTGCATAAACATAACCTCTGTAATACCTCCCAAATCACTTTGAAATCTCTTAGCAATAAACAATTTATTTGTATTTAATACTTGCCCCTTTTGGTCAAGGTCTTTTCCCAAATGCATCGTTAGTTGGTGTGTGATAGTGATCACTTAGTGCCAGGGAGGTTCATCTCTGGGAATCATGTTCCATGCCAGGGCAGTATATTTATATGTTGAGTTTGCCTTGGAAAGAGGCCACATCTGATCAACCAGGAGGCTTTTAAGGAGGTAACTGTTAGGCAGTGTATAATACTAGGCTAAGTGTCAATTTCTTCTATCTGTTCCCCCAGTGTCTTTTTTTTTCTTCTTTATCTTCAAAGATGCTTTAAGTTACAGAAAAGTAACACAGAAAATATAGGGGATTCCCATATACCTTGCCTTCTCCCACTCTCCCATAATAATAACATCTTACATGAGTATAGTACATTTTTTACAATTGAGGTACAATTGCTACTAACCATGGTCAATGGTTTACATTATGATTTACATTTTGCACTGTACATTTTTATAGGCTTTGACAAAATTTAAATGGTCTGTATCCATCATTGCAAAGCCATATAGAACAATTCCAATGGCCTAAAAATGTCTTAAGTTCCACCTATTCTATTCTTCCCTCCCCCTCCCTTGGAACATATTATAACCCCTAAGTTTCAGATTTTTAAAGAATAACATTCATAGTTACATGCAATAATATTGAGGGCTTAACATATTGGTTTGTTTTCTTTTATTAGGCACTTCTTATGTTCTCAAGAACATAAATGAAATTATAGCAGGACTTCTCAGGATGCGAATTTAATATTGTTTTTTTTCATTGTGTGAGGCTTCATCCACTGATACAACACACTATGAAAAGATGACCACTTTTGTATTCCACATAGGAATGGTCCAGGTGTATCTATTCCACATATCCCCTCATCCTCAATGCCCTGCACCAGTAATCCTCCTATGCCATATTTGCTGAAAGAAAATCCCCACAATTGTAGTTTTAATTAAAGACCTCCAAATACCCAGGGTTCACCTATTTCTTCCACTAGCTCACACCCCAGTTTCATGGATAGCCAACCCAAACCCCCATCCTACTCCCCCTTACCACTGAACCCAATCACATCACTGCACCACTATCACCCCCATCCACTGCCTAAGCACCTTATCATAGGTTTTGTCCATATTGAGCATTGACTCCCACACACTACTCCCTTTCTGTCTCCTGATAATCTATCTTCCAAACTCTAGCCCTCCGATCTGCTTAATTTGCTTAAGTCATATCAGAGAGATCATGTAATATTTGTCCTTCAGTGACTGTCTTAGTTCACTGAACATAAGGTCTTCAATTTTCATCCATGTTGTCCTGTGAGTTAATACTACATTCCCTCTTACAGAAGAGTTATAGTCCATTGTATGTATGTACCACAATTTGCTTATCCATTCATATGTTGATGGGCACTTGGGTTTGTTCCAACTGTTGGCAATAGTGAATAATGCCAACATACCTGTTCATATCCCTGCTTTCTATTCTTCTGGGTATATACCTAGACATGGGATTGCTGGATTATATGGCAGTTCTATAGTTTCCTGAGGAAATGCCAAACTGTTCTCCACAGTGGTTGCACCATTCTACATTCCCACCAGCAGTTAATGGGGGTTCCTTTTTCTCTACGTTCTCTCCAATACTTCTAGTTCTCTGTTTTATTTTTTATAGCTTCCAGTCTGTTAGTTGTAAATTGATATGTCATTATGGTTTTGTTCTGCATTTCCCTAATACCTAAGGATTTTGAGCATCTTTTCGTGTGGTTTTTAGCCATTGCATTTCTTCTTTGGAGAAATGTCTATTCAAATTTCTTGCCCATTTTTAAAATGGATTGTTGGTCTTTTTATTTTTGAGATGTAGTATTTCTTTATATATGCTGGATATTAGGATCTTATTGGATAAATGGCTACCAAGTATTTTTTCCCATTGAGTAGGCTGCCTTTTCACTTTCTTGACAAACTCCTTTGAAGTGCAAACGATTTTCATCTCTCTATGTTTAATCTCAATCTCTCTATATTTCCTCTGCTGTACATTGTTGCTATTTCTGGCTATTCTTACACAATTTACTTATTTATTAAGCAGTTTTACTGAAATATATTCACATACCATATGATCTATTTAAAGTGTATAGTCGATGGCTTTTAGTATAATCACAATGTTGTGTATTCATAATCACAAAAAATATATAAAATTATTTCATTGCTCTAAAATGAAAAACTCCAGAACACTTAGAATGCCTTCCTTAGCCATACATAACCACTAATCAAATTTCATCTTTATAAATTGATTTATAATTATGCTTTATATAAATGGACTCATACAATATATTAGACAATATGTTTAGTTCATAGTAACACAATCATACAGTATTTGTCTTTTTGTGTCTGTCTTGCTTCTCTCAACATAGTGTCCGCCAGGATCATCCATGTTGCAATATGCTTTACGACTTCATTTCTTATTACAGCTGCATAATATTCCAACATGTGAATAAACCACAGTTTGTCTATCCATGTATCATCTGATGGACACCTGGGTTGTTTCCAACTTTGGCAATCATGAATAATGCTGCTATGAACATATATGTGCATATTTCTATTCCTGCCACTGCTCTCAGTTCTTCTGGGTATATACCCAGTAGTGGTATTGCAGGGTCATGTGGCAAATCTATATTCATCTTCTTTAGGAACTGCCAAACTGTTCTTCACAGTGGTTGTATCATTCTGCATCCCCACCAACAGTGAATAAATATTTCTATCTCTTGACATCCTCTCCAACACTTGTAGTTCTCTGTCTTTTTAATAGTGGCCATTCTGATAGATGTGAAATGATATCTCATTGTAGTTTTGACTTGCATTTTTCTAATCATTAGTGATGTTGAACATTTTTTCATGTGTTTTTTTGCCATTTGCATTTCTTCTTTGGACAAATGTCTATTCAAGTTTTTGCCCATTTTTTAATTCGGTCATTTGTCTTTTTATTGTTGCATTGTAACATCTCTTTATATATCATGGATATTAAGCCCTTATCAGATATGTGATTTTCAAATATTTTCTTCCATTGAATTGGCTGCCTTTTCACCCTTTTGACAAAGTCCCGTGAGGTGCAAAAGTGTTTGATTTTGAGGAGGTCCCATTTATCTATTTTTTTTCTTTCATTGCTTACACTTTGAGTGTAAAGTTTATTAAACAATTTCCTACTACAAGATCTCATAGATGCTTCCCTGAATTATCTCTGAGGAGCCTTATGGTCTTGGCTCTTATATTTAAGTCTCTCATCCATCCTGAGATAATTTTTCTATAGGGTGTGAGATGGTGATCCACTCTCATTCTTTTGGATATGAATATCCAGTTCTCTAAGTATCATTTGTTGAAGAGGCCATTCTGTCCCATTTGAGTAAGCTTGGTGGCTTTGTCAAATATAAGTTGACTGTATATGTAAGGATCTATATCTTAACTATCAGTTCAGTTCCATTGGTCAGTATGTCTATCCTTGTGCCAATACCATGCAGTTTTGACCACAGTAGCTTTGTAGTATGCTCTTAAGTCTGGTAGTGTGATTTCTCCTTTTTTTTTTTCTTTTTCAATATGTTTTTCACTATTACTAGAAAGAGAACTAAGAACTGTATAAGATAGTAAAACCTCATGTAAAACACGAATATGGGTGTTATTGCTTATATAAGACTGCTTTACAAAAAATATATACAAATATACTAGAGAAAAGGAAAAAGAATAGCAGCTATGGATGGCAGAAGCATAGAGTCATTGAGAAGTGATGAGTTTTGTTTGTTTGTTTTTTGTTATTATTATTGGAATAATGAAAGTGCTCTAAGAATGATTGAAGTGATGAATGCACAAATATATGATATACCGAATACCATTGATTGTACACTTTGGATGGATTTATGCTTTATCAATATGTATCAATAAAATTGATTTGTTAATAAAATATCTGTGAGAGTAGCCTAGGAATATGCACTTTATAAACCCCCCAACTAATATTTATGCTGGTTGGCCTTGGGAATCACTGATTTAGAATAGTGATAACTGATAATTGGGCTAAAACATAGGATGGTATTATGAAATCAGACTTACATGAGGCAGAGTTCCTACTCAGCATCAAGCTGTACTAAATAATGGCATGGCTATAGACATTCAAAAGGCTCAGATGAAGTAGAGAGGGCAGCTTCTCAGGATCTTCCTTGCCACATAGGACATTCCCATCTAGCCCAGAATAGATAAGGTCTTTAAATGAGATCCATGTGGCTTCTCACAGAATGGGAGCATTTTAATTATGACACTATACTCCAGAGATCTTAAGAGACTGACGTTTTCCAAGAGCCATGACTCACTGATACTCTGCTCTACTTACTCTTGGTAATCCTTAGGTTAGGGACATTATTCTAAAGTCATTTCAAAGAAAAGGGGGCTTTCTCCTAGAAAATATCAATAGTTTATTCACCAAGAGTCCAACTGAAAATGAAGCCTATTTCTTTATCTCTCCCAGGTGTGTACCCTGGTAAAAGAGTGAGTGGATCACAGGCCAGCTGCTTTTACTCCCTTTTCCCAAATATAATGTAATAAGTATCCTTGAGCCCTTTGAAATCAGGTTTTAGTAATTCAGGGACATGGGAAAAGACCCAAAGGAACCATAGAAAAGGGTCACTCTACATTGGATATTTTGTCAGGCTCCTGGGATTAGGCTGCCAACCTCCTCTACCTTGCTTTCCATCACCCTCACTCATCCTAGTAAATCCAAAGTTCTGTGGAATTGAAACTTATGATGTGACTGAACTCTTCTTATCACATTATTTCAATCTTTTAATTATGGATTAATTTTTCTCACCTGAAGTCTGTTTGGTTATGATCAATGACTGCTTCCTTGTATTGATATAACCTCTAAGTTGATAGAAACAGAAGTACAAAAGAATTAAATTAATCTCCATTTTAAGATTTGATGATTTATGGTAAATATTGTTGTTTTTTCCAGAGTTTAAATTAATTAGAAACATGATAGAGGTCTTGTTGTCTTTGTAAGATGATTAAAAGTCAATAAAATTTTTAATAATTTTGCACAAAAAAAGACAAAAAAAACAACCCAGGAGAAATGGGCTTCCCTCTTAAGCCCCTAGGAACTGTCCTGGCTGATCCTGCTCATCAATCAATCAACCTGCAGTCTGCCCTCTACAAGTAAGTTACCCGTTTTTAGTGAACAAAATAAAGAATAAAAATATAAAAAATAAAATAACGGTTCAAAAAAAACTAAAACAAAGAGATCTCAGTCTGTAAATTCCTCCTATAAGGTGCCACCTGGGTTCCTGACATCTCTCTGTATCACCCTGTGGATCCCTTACTCTTAGAAGGTACTGGTCCCTGGAATTGAACCAGATACTTAGCATATGTGAGGCAGGCATTTCTCCACTGAGCTACACCCATTTTCACAGTTTAGGTAGGATTCTGAAAGCTTAACTGGGTCTCCCAGTGCTCTTTTTCCTCAGGTGAGTTGGACTTCTAAAAATTTGCTGTCTATATCTCATGACTTCCTTCTTTCTTGGGCTGTTAGGCCCCTGTTTCTGCTCTCATTGACCTAGTTCCAGTCTTTCCCAGGGCAGCTGGGTGTGAGGGATACCCCTCCCCTCTTCCTGGGGCTGCTTCAGTGCTGACTGTGATCTTTTTGAGTTTCAAATGGGGCTCAGCTGGCCAAACTCACTGATAAGAAACCACTCTCTGCCAGATCCTTCTTCTTTCCAGGGAGGAGAAGGTTATTTCTCCACTCAGTAGGCTGCTGTGAGCCAGGAGTTTTACTGAGGCTATTTGCCTTGAGGTTGGGATATATATGCATTCCCAGCCACAGGGATGAGTAACTCATGGTTTTCATTTGGCCTCTTTGTCTCTTTGTCCCTCGCCCTCCTGGATGATGCTCAGGATTCTTTAGTCAGAAAATTGTCAAAGCAGTTCCCTCAGATAGTTTTTTGCCCAGCCAAAAGGGGTGCTGATACAAAATACCAGGAAGCTGTTGGTTTTTATAAAGGGTATTTATTTGGAGTAAAAACTTACAGTTACAAGGCCCTAAAGAGTCCAACTCAAGGTTATTTCCTTGTCAAACTCTGTTGCCACATGTTGAAGCAAGATGGTGGGTGATGTCTGCAAGGGTTCATTCTTCCTCTTCCCTCTTAAGGCTTCATGGTTCCAGCTTCTTCCCATCTCAGCTGTAGGCTGGATTATGGCTCATCTCTCTTGAAGGGGCTCATTTCTTTCTAAGTTCAGCTGTTTTGTTCTCTTCACAAGGTCAGCTGTAAACTAGCAGAAGAATTGCTCACCTCTCTTCCTGGGGCCATTTTCATGGAGCACTCTTTCTTTTTGTGTATCTCTTTTTCCTGTCTTCTTGATTGAGCATTTGATTATATAGCCCACCGAGGAGGCAGGGACTCAGCCTGCACACACCCTAATGATGTGGTTGAATCAAAGCCCTAATATTAACATATTCAATCAAAGATATCTCAGCTGAATCTAACACAAAGTGTATCATGTCCAGAGGAACAGATCAGTTTACAAACATAATCTCTGTTTTTGGAATTTATAAATAATTTCAAACCACCAGACCTTTTCTCCATTGATTTTGTGAAAGAGTTGAGCCCTGCCTAGCGTCTCTGACACCATCTTCCCAGAAATCCCATGAATGTTGTTTCTATGCCTGCTAACACAACATCTATTCTGCAACCCATGGATCATGGAGCAATTTTTACTTTTTTGGTTTATTTTTCAGTTGTAACATTTCTTTATATATTCTGGATACTGGTCCCTTATCACACCTATAATTTGCAAATATGTTCTCCCATTCTGTGGGTGGTCTTTATAGTTTTTCAATAATTATCTATGATGCACAAAAGTATTCAATTTTTTTGAAGTCCAATTTATCTATTTTTCTTTTGGTGTTATTTCTAAGATTACATTATCACATCCAAGACCATGATGTGGTTACCAATATGTTTTCTTCTAAGAAGTTTTTCGTGCTACCTCTTATATATATATTTAGGTTGTTGACACATTTTGAGCTAATGTGTATATATGGTGTAAGGTAAGGATTTTAATTCAGTCTTTTAAATGTGGCCTTAGGCAATCTGGATTAAGGCCCACCCTTCTAGAGATGGCCACAACTTAGCTAAAAATAACACCTTCAGAGATCCTATTTTAAATGGGTTCACACCTACAGGGAAGTGGATTAAGGTTAAGATATATGTTTCTTCATTTTACATTTGTTTGTTTGTTTGTTTGTTTTTAGAAGGTACTGGGAATAAAACCTGGGATCTTGTACATGTGAAGCAGGTGCTCAAACTTGAGGTACTTATGCTCTCCAAGAACATGTGCAATTATTTTTGACAAGGGTACCAAGACCATTCAATGGGGAAAGAATAGTCTATTCAAGGAATGGTGCTGGGAAAACTTCCTGAAGGACTACATTTAAATTTTCTTCTAGGCAGTTCTATTAGAAACAAACTCCTTCAGCTTTTGTTCATCTGGGTATATCTTAATTTTTCCTTCATTTTTAAGACACATTTTCTGGATAAGAATTTTTGGTTGATAATTATTTTCTTTCTGTATGTTAACAGTGTATTCTCATTCCTTTACTAGTATCTTTGCTTATGATGAGAAATATATTGTTATTATTGTTGACAAGTCATTTTAAGTGTGATGTCAATTATCTTTTGCTGCTTTCAAGTATCTCTTTGTTTTTGAACATTTTGATTATAATATGTTTCAGAATGGATCTCTTTTCCTTCATATATCTTGGAGTCCATCAAGCTTCTTGAATAAGTATGTCTTTATCAAATTATGTCTTTTTCAAATTTGGTAAATTTTCTGCAATTATTTCTCTAACTAATCTTTCTGTCCCTTTTTCTCTCTCTCTCTCCTGTATCTTTGGGATTCCCATTATACTTATGTTGATATGCTTGAGGTACTCCACAGATCTCTTAGTCCCTCTTGAGTTTTCCTTATTCTTTTATCTTTCTGTTTCTCAGATCGGATAATTTCAAATGACACAACTTCCAGTTTGCTATTTAATTATTCTACATACTCAAATCTACTACAGAAATCCTCTAGTAAGCTTTTCATTTCAGATATTGTACTTTTAGCTACAGAACGTATCTTTGGTTCCATTTTATAATTTCTAATTCTTAATTGGCATATTCTATTTGTTCATAAATTGTTCTCCTAGTTTCCTTTAGCTCTTTGTCCATAGTTTCTTTTGTTTTTTCATCACATTTAAGGCAGTTGGTTTAAAGTTTCATATTTTTGATGGGGATGGTGTCAATATCTGTGTTCCTTCAGGGAGTTTCTGTTAATTTCTTTTGTGAATATGCTATACATTTTAGTTTCTTTGTATGCTTTAAAAATTTTTTGATGAAAACTAAACATTTTGAGTATTACAATATGGTAACTCTGGAAACTAGGTTCCCCCCTTCCTCACAGTTTGAGTATGTGTGTGTTGCTGCTTGTTGAGTGATCTGTATTTTTTTTATATGTGTTTGTTCTGCTAAGGAAGAGGCAGAAACTCTAAATGCTATGCAAAGGCAGTTTAATTCAATCAAATGAGTTTCAGGTTATATGAAATGATTATAACAATTGAGCAATCACAGGAAAAAAAGAAGAGTAATTAATTAAAGACTTAGGAAAGAATGAGAATATATTCAACCACTCACCAAATCGGGGAAAAACTCAACATCTGAATTCTCACATGGCAAGGGGGCCCTTTGTGGCTGATCAGAGTTCCAGTTGGAAAAATGGTGCCAGGCAGGGCATCCCCTTCTGGGTGAATCTCTAATTGGTAACTTGGGGACCATCCCTTTTAAAGGCTTCCAAACCTCAGAACTCCATTGAGTCTTTCAATTTGTGAGGAATGACCTCATTGAAAGTAACTGAATCCATCCAGTGTGGGGGGGTGGCCAGCCCTCCACGGGAGAGATGCGGTGTCTCGAGGGGTCTTTTTTCTATTCCATTTATGGTACACTTAACAGGAACATAAAAATTTTAGCTTTTAGTTTTACAGGGGATACAAACAGGATGTTAAATATCATGCCTGGTGACTTGCTCCTTTTAAACATTTGTGTTTTTTGGGTAATGGATGATGGGGTTGCCTGTATAGCAGTGTTATAACATTCAAAGGACAAAGGAGAAGTTAATCATTCACAATTCTAGGCTAAATCAACAGACACTATTGATTAGAAAGATTATGAATTCTCAATTCTTAATAATAATTTTCCTATAGTGCATCAGTGTTATTTCAATCTCTGTACCTTTAACTATTGTTAAGCTAATGTTTTGAAAGAGTTTTCCATTGACATCAGAAGGAAGGGGAAAAAAGCATGAGAGGGAGAGAGTGAAAGATAAAAATAAACAAATTGAGTCATCAAGAATAACCATGCATATGTCAGCCCTCCCAACCTGACATGATCAATCTGGGTAGAATCTTCATAACGTAGAGCCAGAGGCAAGGAGCGGAATAGATAAGAGCCACCAGGTTTCATGGCCCTCCTTGTCTTCATGAGGCATGGAAACTCTGTGTGCCATGATTCAAGCCAGGAGGGGATGGAAGCTGCCTACCCTCAAGGTTGCTCCACCTGTGCAGTAAAGAATTTTCACAAAACAAAGCTGGGGATAATGGGAGCAGCCTCTGGTTCAAATGTATCACAGATAGTGGTGGAGGTATTGATTTAGGCACAAATCAATAGAAGTAGTTTGTGAGTTCCTGTCAGTTGTGCTGCTTCTGTTTCAGTTATGGTTCATGTTTACAAAGCTGTGATTTGCTCTGTAGAATGGTAAAGTTTCATTATTTTCTATCAATTGGACAGAAGGAAATAATCCCTAGGGAATTTGGAATTTATTAGAAATGCTTTCTAAAATAACTTGCTTATAAACAATAGACATCAAAAAAAAAAAAAAACAAAAACAAAAACAAACAAACAAACAAAAAAACAACTCTTTCCCCTTCATTAAAACAAAACAAAATATTTACTTACTGTTGGTTTATTCAGACTATTTGTTTTTATTGACTGAAAACACAGAATTTTTTTCCTACTTCCTTTTGTTCTGCAACCACAGTTGTTGACACTGTTGAAATTTACTCTATATGGTAGCAAAGTCTTCCTTAAACTCTATTTTTGCAGTTTCAGTGAACAAATTTAAAAATGGATAAAATTACTTAACATCAATATGTTTTGTTTTTATTGTCAGCACTGGACTTTGCCTAAAAAAAAAGACTTGTTAAAAATTTAAAACACAATTTTTTAGCTACTGATTTTATCACCTATATAATTGTCATATGTTACAGTAGGAAAGAAATTAAAAATACATATTCACAGCTAGAGAAATTCCAGATATTTGTATTTATTAATGGGAATTCCATACTCTTCCTGGAAATTAATGACTTACAAATATAATTTATTATTACAGGTCATAGTATAAATGTATATTATTCTGAAGGAAAAAGACAGTGTCTGGAATGTATAGTTTTTTTGAATCGAGTACATAACTTTCTGAAATTCAGTATTATTGTGTAGGAAGATGAGAGTAGGATTTGATAATAGCAGCAGGCTTAAGAGAGGTCTAACAAAAGTTATTTTGTGGACAACAGGTAGAATGAGAGTACCTTGATGTTATAGGTAAATAATGAAACTTAGAATTTTTCTTATTAGAAGGCACTATGCAGGAGTGTTTACTCAAAATTAATATTGTTGAGAAGACAGAGAATCATTCTTAGTCCCTCAGTAATGACCAAATCATTCTGGATGTACAGAAATGTATGATGGAATTTCTCAGGATTCATTTTATTTTCCCTTTCAACTAATGTCACTTTAATTCCTTGAAAAATCATATCTTTACCAACTCTGCTGAAGGAGAAGAAAAAGCAAATACTTGGTTGATTTTTATAACTCAGTTACCCACATTTGAAATATCCAAAAACATTTATCTATTTATTTTTTGTTGGTTCTACATCCTTGGGAGGCTAAAGTTTATAAACTTCACGTATTTTTATTGACTTACTCAACATGGATCCAATAGTTTTACTTTCAAAAGAATTCTTGAAAAACATTTAGACATAATCTATTTCTTTATAGATTACATTTTTAAAACTATGCAATGTGTTTGGAACCCATAAAAACACTCCACAGTTTCTTCATGGCTGTCTCCATTTCTCAGTTTTGCAGTGTAAATAACTGGATTCAAGATAGGAATAATGATGGTATATATACAGCAAGGAATTTATACATGGAGTGGTTGTAGGGCAAGATATAGATTATAATGCATAGGCCAAAGAAAAGAACCACTACTGTAATGTGAGCCACCAAAGCGGACAGGCTTTGGACTGCACAGTATAAGAGTAGTCTTTTTTTTTTTCTTTTTTTCTTTTTATTATGGGCAAAAATCAAAATTCTCACAATACATACTAACATTTGCAAAATGATATATATATATATATATATATATATATATATATATATATATATATATATATA
>JAKSZT010000774.1:2433651-2493478 GCA_026826555.1 Tolypeutes matacus | reverse complement strand
TGGATCCTTCCTGCCTACTTGTGTTTATCAATGAATTTCCCCACAGGGTTCTATATGCAGGTCCTGAAGCAGCTTTTAGCTATTCAACTAAATTAAAAAGAATTTATTTTTCAATTGTTGAGGTGACCTCACTTTATTTTTTTTTTTTATTTTTTTTTATCCAAATGCAGGACCCAAAATAATTCCTCTTCTAGACCAACCCCCTTACGGAAGGGACCCTAGCTGGGCCTGTGGAAATTAATCTAGCACGTCCCACTTTCCCGACTCCCCAGGTTAGTTGAAACTCTGATGTTAGTCAGTGAGGAGTGCTAAAGTCGGCAGATTCCGCCCCTTCTGGCGCCGAGCTCCAGCGTCACCGGGCTGCTCAGTTAATCAATTTGAGTGCAGATTCGCGTCTGCTCTCAGCCTGGTGCTGCTTCAGTTCGGCTTATCTGCTCCCCAAAGCTATGGGGTGGTGCAGGCAGCCAGATCGATGTCTAAAAATATAAAATACCCTTCCCTGTCTCCCAACGGAACCCTCCCTTCTTTGGGAAGTGTCCCTTCCTCCTGGCTCCGCAGCGGCCCGGGTCTTATCCCTGCGTGGCTAGGGAAATCAGCTGCGTTCCCCGACCAAAATCCCCCCTCCGGTTCACCGGGTGTTGACTAGCTCGTTTGCTCTGTTCACACAAGGTCCAAGGGGCGCCAGGCAGCCAGCTCCCCAGAAAATAAAACTTTTTCGTTCCGCCGGCGGCTCCAAATGGCCGTTTTATTTTTTTTTTCCGTAACCGCGGGGCTCAGCCGCCTGTGCCAACCTCCACCGGCAGCCTCAAAGCTCACGAATCTCCACCGTTAGGTTCACGCCCCCAATCCGCGCAGATAGATGTCCCAAGCTTCTCACTCCACGCGTGCACAGCACAGACCCCCGGGCAGGACCCCGTCCCCAATCCGCCTTGCTCTGGGAGCTTGCAGTGTGTGCCCTCCTACATCAACGCCATCTTGCTGCCCTCCAAGAGTAGTCTTAATGGTAATGAGGATAAGACTGTAGGAGACAAGCAAAATAGTGATCTCAGGGAGATCATCCCACTGTTGGCAACCACGTCTATCTGCTCATAATAAGAATCTATGCAGGCAAGCTTAGTAACCAGAGGGAGATAACAGAAAATGCTGCCCACCACATTGGGAACAGAAAAAGACAAGTTCACAACAAAAGGTATTTGAAGTCCTTTGTGAAGAAGACCTAAGAGCCATGAGGTCACTACCAGAAAAATATACAACTTCCTGTTCATAATGGCCTTATAGTGTAGGGGCTTGCAAATGGCCACATACCTGTTATGCCATAGAGACAAACAGTACCGTTTCAACCCAAACTTGTAAGTGAAGGAGAAAGATCTGAGGTGGGCATCCAGCAAAGGAAATGGTCTTATGCTTTCTAACCAAGTTTGCAATCACCTTAAGGGTGGCAAAGAAAGCAAGGGTCATATCCACAATGGAGAGATTCCCAAGAAGAAAGTACATGGGGGTGTTCAGATTTAGAGTGGAAAACACTGTCAACAATAAGAAGGTTACCCAAAACTGTGACTACATAGATAATTGAGAAGAGTGGAAAGAGAAGAAACTGTATATGCTGGGTACTGGTAATTCTCAGCAAAATAAATTCTGAAACTTGAGACTGATTGAATTTCTCCATGAACTCTATTGTATGGTTTATGCCAGGATGGCTTGTAGTGAAAAAGAAGAAAGCAGTAATACCATGGAGATTGCAACCCGTTTTATTCATGTGGGGCTTTTGACCATCTCATTTGTCTGTCCACAACTACCTTAAGAAGTTCTGTTTTATTTCTAAATCAGCCTTAAAATTTTGAAGGGGTTGTGATTCAGCACATTTAAAGCTGCTCTGGATCACTGAGTAAAGTGAGGTTTGTAGTATTGCTGCAAACTGTACCTGAGTAAGAAATAGTAGATCAATAAGATCAATAAGAGGGCATGTAGCATGTGCATAACTGTTACAACTTAGTAGAAGACAAGCAAAGTGTCTCATGTTTATGAGAATTATTTCTTTCATGAGAAAAATGCTAGTCTATTTTTGAGCATCTTCCAGGTGATCAAAGTCTCAGAAGGTCAGGAGGAATTGAATACTTTCTGCTTTTCTTACCAAAGTGCAGATTTTGCAACCATTAGCTACTGCAACTACTACCTACTATTAAGTGTTCCAGGTTTTATGTGTATTCAAAATTTCTTGGCTTTTGGTTTATGCATAGTACAACTCCATAGTTAAAATGTTCCTAGGCATTAAAGGATTTGGTGAACAAGGGTAAAAGGGACATGTGCTGAAAATTCAAAGCTTTAAATTACCAAGAGATAGGAGGAATGAGAAAAATTTCCAACACAAGAGTCTATTAGTAGTCATATATGCATGCCCATTGTTCAAGAAACTGAAGGTGGTCTGGTTTGAAGAGACAGTCAAGGTGTTGGTTCCATTGATTATATTTACACTGTGTGTTAATTAATCAGGAGAGTGGGTGTGAGGGCAATTTTTATGATTTTTTAAATTGGGTCAGAAACTCTAACATTAAGTAGCTCAGCAGATTATCTGAGGGAATATAACTTGCAATTAATAAGTGATCAATGAGAAACTAAAGAAAATAGATGTTAACTGTCCTGTCATATAGACTATGGAAGTTCAGAGAAGGAAAAGGTATGTCTTCACTGATGAGATATTCTTCTTAAAACTTAATTTTCCTAATACAGAAGGAAATAAAACATTATTTACAAGCCTGAAAATCAATTATCAAAAACATGATGAAGAGTTTGCCTCCTGACTGATGCAATGCCATGAAACCCTTATTCCTTTCTTCTGCCACTTCTCCAACTTCAGTTCATGTTCCTTCAGTGACTGATATGATCCAGATTTCTAATTTTCAGACCCATAATCATTCCCATTATTCAAGACATCTGTTTGAAGCATTACTGCAAAGTGAGTTTCTGATTCATTAGGATAGTCAAGTGTGTGGTAGTCTCTAAATATGACCAACCAATATGTCACATATCCCAGCTTTTAATTTCTTGTATAGTTCCCCTCCCCTTGAATTTGGCCTGACTTAGTGACTTGGCCTTGACCCATAAAGCGTGGTGGATGTGATGTTGTGTGATTTCTAAGTCTAGTCAGAAAACTCTCTGAAACTTCTTCCTGGACCTTTTATAAAATATGCTTTTGGGTCATTCCTTTATAGAACCAAGCCACTATATATAAGCAGGCTTCCTACTAAGGGAGGTCACATGTAAGGGTTCTGTTCAGCACTCCTAGCCAAGGCCCCAGAAGACAGAAAGCATTATTTGCCATCCATGTATACCACTTTGAAAACCGAGCCCATTCAAACCATCTGATGACTCCAGTCCTCAACATGTCATGTGCCTTTAACTGTATTGGTTCCACAAGAAATCCAGGAAAAGATCCTCAGACTGGAAAAAAGTTTCATCCCAGATTGCAATAAAAAAGGATAAAAATTTCCAGAAAGGCTAAATACAAAAGAATATTGACAGTTTAAACAATATATGCAATAGCAACAACAACAAAAATTACTTTACAGTGTTTTAATATTTGTAGTAATGATAGAAAAAGACAATTTTTTTTTTCATTTTTTGTCTGTTTGTAGTGGTGAGGAATATCATGATAACTGTACCCATTTGATGTCACTGTCTTATTTTGTGCTAAAGAATTTCTGGAGTTTTATTACCATTGTTAATGTGCCAAAACCAAAATACTCCTACCTTACTCATCCACATATATATTTTTAAATTAAAAAAAAAAAATTTAAAAGCTACTTAGATTACTAAATGTTACACAAAAAATATAGGGATTCCCATATGCCCCAACTCATATACCTCCCACAACCTCCCACCTAAACATCCTTCATTAGTGTGGCACTGATTTATCGTTGCAACTGATAAACACATGCTGGGTCTTTTCCATTAAGCAAGGATCATAGTTCACATCGTAGTCTACACCATCTCCCACACAGTTCTGCATGTTATGTGATGATATAAAATGGCTTATATCTGTCATTGCAATGTCACTCTGGATGATTCCCAAAACCCCAAAAAGCCCCCATATTATAACTGTTATGCCCTCTATCTATACCCAGATCCTCCAGTGGCTACTGGATCCACATCAATGTTGTAATTTCTTCCATTGCTAGAATCACAATATATCTATAGTGGAATACCCTAGTCCATAGCTCTTCCCCCAATCCTGAGGATTATGGAATGGTGATGTCCACTCCATCTCCAATTGAAAAGGGGCTTATATCCCATGGGAAAGATGGATGGGAATATCCTGCCTGCAGGAGCAGACTCTCTTTGGTCCCTGGTATGAGCATTGTCCATCATCATCTCCCCACCAGTTGTCCTGGGTGAGTCCAGTATGTTGTAGAATAGGTTTTGCAGCTCCACTGTGGTTCTGGACCCTGCTGTCACATGGACAGCCCAAAGACTCAAGTCTCTGGACATACAGCACAAAGTCCAGCACCAAGTATAGGTTTAAATAGAAGGGAGAGTGGGAAGCGGCTGTGGCTCAATCAGTAGGGCTCCTGTTTACCATACGGGAGGCCCCGGGTTCGGTTCCCGGGGCTTCCTGGTGAAGGCAAGCCTGCCCGCACGGCGTGGTTAGCTGACCCAGCGAGCACAAGCAGCAAGGGGGGGATAAATGAATAAATAAAAAAATAAAATCTTTAAAAATAAATAAATAAATAAATAAAAATAAATAGAAGGGAGAGATGAGCCATGTGCAGGGAAGACATAA
Organism: Tolypeutes matacus; assembly: GCA_026826555.1. NCBI lineage: Eukaryota > Metazoa > Chordata > Mammalia > Cingulata > Chlamyphoridae > Tolypeutes > Tolypeutes matacus. The sequence continues at coordinate 2,488,701 of JAKSZT010000774.1, read as the reverse complement.
TTGAGTCCAACTGTGTCACTCTCAGGAGCACAAACTCCAAAGTAGGGCCCACTGGCAAGACACCAAACTCCAGAAGTATCTACCATGACCATAGCACCTGAGTGTCTCCAGAGCCTTCAGGATCCCCACTATTAGGGGTGGAATGCACTTTGGAAGTCTATGAGGTCCTGTTGAGATGTGCGTAAGCATTACTTCTGGGATGACCTCCCAACTCACGTTGAAGTCTCTTAGCCATATAAACTTATTTGTCTTTACCTTACCCCCTCCCCTTTTATTCAAGGTCTTTTTCCGGTTGCATTGCTAGTTGGTGCATGCTAACAATCCCTAAGTGCCAGGGAGGCTCATCCCTGGGACCCATGTTCCATGCTGGGGGGAAGGTAATTTAGATGCTGAATTTGGCTTAGAGAGAAGCTACATATGAGCAAAAAGGATGCTTTCATGAGGCAACACTTAGGCACCACATGACAATAGGCTGAATTTCAATTTCAAGAGCAAAAACTCATAAACCTAGTCATCAATAACAAATGCCCGTCACTGGATCATCCTCCTTCACCAGTCACTGTCCTTAAACTTGGGGGACTATTGTTGCTCCCTTAGAGAATGTGGCATAGCTCTCCCGGATGGGGATTCAGTATTCTCTCGTTTATTGTGTGAGTCTCCACCCAGTGTGACAATGCCCCATGAACATTTGAATATTTTTATATACCTTATATATATGCTGAGGTGAACTTCCTCTCATGCACCCCCTGTCCCTGACACCCCATGCCAATGTTCATCCCCTGCCCCTGTTGTAACCCTTCTGTGATCCAAAGCTTCTTCAAAGATGAAACCATTACAATAGCTGAATACAATTAATAGGAAAATGCAATAATAATGATAAGTTCAAATATAAGAGATAAAATACATATAAACTTAAAAAAAACTAAAAGTAAAATAAAATTAAAAGATTGGGACATTAAAAAAATGAAAAATATTAAATATATGTATATATTGACATTTTGCCTTTCATTACTGCAATATCTGGTGTCATGTCTGTACCATGGCACCTTCCCCGGCTCATTCCCCAGTGTCTCAGTATTTTTCATTTTGTTTTCAAAGAAGTTTTAGGTCACAGCAAAGTCACACACACAGTACAGGAGACTTTCATATACCCAACATCCTGTGCCTTCCCTCCCCCCCCCCCCATATTAATACCTTCTTACATGGTAGCATTGTTATAACTGATATACAAATAGTGAAACATAGCTACTAAATATGGTCAATGGTTTACAATATGGTTAACATTTTAGAATGTACACTTTTATAAATTTTGATATTTACCTTGCCCTGTGTCCATAACTGTGAGATCATGCAGAACAATTCCACTGACCTCTAAATACCCCCTTTTCAATCTATTCTATTCCTCCCTCCCCATCCCCCTGGGGCCCACAGTGATGCCCTGGCTTGAGTCATTGGATGACAAGATTTATAGTTACATGCAACAAGTCTGAGGTCTTGACACACTGGTTTGTCCTCCCCTATTAGGAACTGCCCTTGCTCTTGAGAGACTTCCACCTGTCTATTTCTGCACAAATTGGTCCTCCCAATGTTGGGAATCCAACTCCTTTCCACTCATTATGTCAGTCTCCACCCACTGATACAACACATTATGACAAAGTGGTCACACACACACACACTACCTAGAAGTCTGCTCCAGGTGCACCCTGCCTAGAATGCCCTCCCTAGCCAACACACTAAACCAGTAACCCTTCCTTGTCATATTTGTCATAAGAACATTCCCAACTTGTACTTTCAACTTAATAGCCGCAAATCCCCAGTGTTCACCTGGCCTTCTCCAATCTTTCCCCCCAGTACTTTGGACCTTCTAACCTACCCCTCCCAATCGACCCACCTGTCAACCCTGCACCACCCAACCCAGTAATATCACTACCCTCCTGTCCTATCCCTTCAATATGCAACTATATTCTTTCACCTTACCATAGATTACATCCATATGGGTGCTGGCTCACAAAGTTCTCTTTTTCTATTTCTTATAAACCTGTCTTACAGACAATGGTTCTCTGAGACTACTCAATTTGCTTAATTCATATCAGTGAGGTCATGTACTGTTCATTATTCAATGCCAGTCTTGCTTCATTAAATCTATGGTCCTCAAGATTCATCCATGTTATCCTGTGTGTTAGCACTGTATTCCTTCTTACAGCTGAGTAATATTCCATTGTATGTATGTATCACATTTTGTTTATCCACTCATCTGTTGATGGGTACCTGGATTGATTCCAATCTTTGGCAATAGTGAATAATACCATTATGAATATGGGTGTGCATATATCTCTTCTTGTCTTTGCTTTCAAATATTCTGGGTATATAACCAGCAGTGGAATTGCTGGATCATATGGAAGTTCTATGGTTAGTTTTTGAGGAATTGCCAAACTGCCCTCCATAGTGGCTGGACCATTCTACAATCGCACCAGCAGTGGATGAGGGTTCCCATTCCTCCACATCCTCTCCAACACTTATAGTCTGCTGTTTTTTTTTTTTTTTTTTTTTTTTTTTTTTTTTAATAGTTTCCATTCTAATTGGTGCAAGATGGTAGGTATCTCATTGTGGTTTTGATTTGCATTTCCCTAAAAGCTAGCGATGTTGAACATCTTTTCATGTGCTTTTTAGCCATTTGTATTTTTTCCTTGGAGAATTGTCTTTTCAGGTCACTTGCCATTTTTTAAACGGGTTATTTGTCTTTTTATGTTCAAGGTGTAGGATTTCTTTATATATGCAGGATATTAGGCTCTCTGATGGTTAGGCTAATGTGTCAACTAAGCCAGGTAATTATGTCCAGGTGTTTGGTCAAGCAAGCACTGGGCTAATTGTAATACAAGAACATTTATGGACTTTGGTCACCAGTGAGTTTACTGCATGGATGGCTGATTACTTCTGCATCAATCAGGGAGATTGCATCAGCCATGGAGGATGATTTTATCAAATCAGTTGAATGCCTTAAAAGAAGAAGGGATTTCAACATTCAGAGAGAATTTCCCAGCTTGTCTTTGGACAGTCAGCTTCTCCCAGAAACTCATCAAGGACAGTTCATTGGACTTTCATCAGAGCCCCTGGTTTGCAGCCTGTCTACAGAACCTGGACTTGTGCATCCACACGGTCACGTGAGAGACTCTTATAAAATCTCATATTACTGACAAATATCTCCTGTTGATTCTGTTTCCTGAGAGAACCCTGACTAATACAGGTTCCTACCAAATATATGGTTGCCAAATATTTTCTCCCATTGGATAGGCTGCCTTTTTACTTTCTTGATAATGTACTTTGAGATGCAAAAATTTTTAATTTTGAGGAGATCCCATTTATCTATTATTTATTTGCTGCTCATGATTTGGGTGTGAAGTTCATTAATCCATTTCCTATTACAAGGTCCTGTATATGCTTCCCTACATAATCTTCCAAAGTCTTTATGATCTTGGCTCTTATATTTAGATCTTTGATCCATCTTGAGTTGATTTTGGTATAAGGTGTGAGACGGTGTTCCTCTCTCATTCTTTGGGATGTGGATATCCAGTTCCCCAAGCACCATTTGTTGAAGAGGCCATTCTCTCCCAAAAGAGTGGGCTTGATGGCCTTGTAGAATATCAGGTGACTGTATATGCGAGGATCTATCTCAGAACTCTCAATTCGGTTCCATTGGTTGGTATGTCTATCCTTGTGCCAATACCATGCATTTTTTACCACTGTTTTAAAGTCAAGTAGTGTGACACCTCCAATTTTACTTTTATTTTTCAATATGTCTTTGGTAATTCTGAACCTCTTACATTTCCAAATACATTTTGTAGTTACTTTTTCCATTTCATTAAAAAATGCTGTGTTGCTTTTTATTGGGACTGCATTAAATCTGTAGATCAGTTGGTTAGGATATTTTAATGATGTTTAGTCTTCCTATCCATGAAATGGGAGTACTCTTCCATTCATTTAAGTCTTCTTTGATTTTCTTTATCAGTGTTGTGTAGTTTTCTGTATATAAGTCCTTTACATCTTTAGTTAAATTTATTTCTAGGTATTTGATTCTTTTGGTTACCTCTGTGAATGGCATTTTTTTTTCTTGATTTCCTCCTCAGATTGCTCATTATTGGTTACAGAAATGCTACTGATTTTTGATCATTGATCTTATACCCTGTGACTTTACTGAACTCATTTATAAGTTCTTGAAGCTCCGTTGTAGATTTCTCAGAGTTTTCTATGTATAAGATTATATATCATGCAAATAGTGAAATTTTTACTTCTTCCTTTCCAATTTGGATGTATTTTTTTATCTTTTTCTTGCCTCATTGCTTGAGCAAGTACTTCTAAGACAATGTAAAATAAGAGTGGTGATAGTGGGCATCCTTGTCTTGTTCCCAATCTTAGAAGGAAGTCTTTTAGTATTTCACTGTTGATGATAAAGTTAACTGTGGATTTTTCATATATTTACCCCTAATCATGTTAAGAATGTTTCCTTCTATTTCTATCTTTTATCAGGAAAGGGTGCTGTATTTTGTTGAATGCTTTTTCTGCAGCTATAGTGATAGCCATGTGATTTTTTTCTTTCCATCTCTTTATGTGGGTTATTACATTGATTGATCTTCTTATGTTGCACCATTCTTGCATACCTGAGATGAAACCCACTTGGTAGTGGTGTATAATTCATTTGATATGTTGTTGAATGCAATTAGGAAGTATTTTGTTGAGGATTTTAGCATCTAGGTTCATTAGAGAGGTTAGTCTGTAATTTTCATTTCTTATGGCATCTTTGTTTGGCTTTGGTATTAGGGTAATGCTGGCATCATAGATTGAGTTGGGCAATGTTCCTTCTACTTCTATTTTTTGGGAGTAGCTTAAGCAGGGTTGGTGTTTGTTCTTTCCAGAATGTTTGGTAGAATTCACCTGGGAAGCCATCTGGTCCTGGGCTCTTTTTAGTTGGGAGGTTTTGGATGACTGAATCTATCTCATTACTTGTAATTGGACTGTTGAGTTCATCAATTTCTTCTTTCATCAATGTAGGCAGCTTGTAAGTTTCTAGAAATTTGTCCATTTCCTCTAAATTATCAATCTTGTTGGCATATACATTTTCAATGTATCCTCTTATGATACACTACATTTCTGTGGGTCAGTGGTGATATCACCTTCCTCCTTTCTTATTTTGTGCATTTGCAGCTGCTCTATTCTCTACTTTGTTAGTGTGACTAAGTTTTTTTTCAAATTTATTGATCTTCACTAATAGCCAGCTTTTGGTTTTGTTTATTTTTTCTAATGCTTTCATTTTTCCTATTTCATTTAGTTCTGTTCTAATCTTTGTTATTTCCTTCTTTCTACTTCCTTTGGAGCTAGTTTGTTGTTGCTTTTCCAATTCCTCTGGTTCTGCAGTTAGGTCTACAATTTTAGCACTTTCTTCTTTTTTGATATATGCATTTATGGCTATAAATTTCACTCTCAGTACAGCTTTTGCTGCATCCCATATGTTTTGATATGTTGTGCTATCATTTTCATTCATTTCAAGGTAGTTACTGATTTCTTTTGAGATATCATCTTTCCCCCATTGTTTCTCTAAGAGTGTGTTGTTTAACTTCCATATCTTTGTACCTAATCTGGTTCTCTGACCCTTACTGATTTTTAATTTCATTCCATTTTGGTCAGAGAAATTAGTTTATATAATCTCAATCTTTCTGAATTCATTGACAGTTCTTCTGTGGCCTTGCATGTGGTCTTTCTTGGCGTATGATCAATGTGCACTTGAGAAGAATGTATATCGTGCTGTATTTGGGTGTAGTTTTCTGTATATATCTATTAGGTCCAGAACCTCTAATGTATTATTCAGAGTTTTTGTTTCTTTATTGATTTTCTGTAGAGATGTTCTGTCTAATGGTGTTAATGGTGTATTAAAATCCCCCACAATAATTGCATATGCAACTATTTCTCCACTTGGGATTTCCATTGTTTGCCTCATGTATTTTGAGGAACCTTGATTAGGTGCATAAATGTTTATGTTTGTTTTTTCTTCATGAAAGATTACCCCTTTTCCTAATACATAGTGTCCATCTTTGTCTCTTACAATAGTTTTGCATTCAAAGTCTATTTTGTGTATGATTAGTATAGCTGCTCTTGCCTTTTCTGGGTACTGTTTGGTTGTAAAATTGTTTTCCACCATTCATTTTCAGCCTCATTGAATCCCTGGGTCTAAGGTGGGTCTCTTGTAGATAACATACAGATAGATCATATTTCCTTATCCATTCTGCCAATCTGTGTCTCTTGACTGGTGAGTTTAATCCATTAACATTCAATGCTATATCTCTCAAAGAATTTCTTACATCAGCAATATTTTCTTTGGATGTATGTATATCATATATTGTTTTATTTTCTTTTTGTTTTTTTAGTTATTCTTACACTCTCCTCCAACTCTCTCTCTCTCTCCTGTTTTTCCTTTCTACCTGCTGAACTTCCTTTAGTATTTCTTGAAGTGCAGGTTTCTTATTAGCATACTCTCTTAATTTCTGTTTATCTGTGAATATTTTGAACTCTCCATCACTTTTGAATGCCAGCTTTGCTGGATAGAAAATTCATGGCTGGAAGTTTTTTTCCTTTAGTACCTTGACTATGTCACACCACTGTCTTCTTGTCTCCATGGTTTCAGAAGAGAAATCAACACTTAATCTTATTGTGCTTCCTTGTATGTGATGGATATCTTTTCTCTTGCTGCATTCAGTATTTTTTCTTTACCTTGAGTATTGGACATTTTGACAAGTATATGTCTTGGAGTAAGCCTGTTGGGATTTATACTGTTTGGGGTGTGCTGTGCTTCCTGGACCTGTACATCCATCTCCCTAAATAGGGTTGGAAAGTTTTCTTCCATTATATTCATCAACACTCCTTCTGTTCCCTTTCCCTTCTCTTTTCCCTCTGGGATGCCTATAATTCTTATGTTTTTGTGTTTTGTTCTATCGGTTGAATCCCTAAGTCCTTGCTGGATTTTTTCTATCTTTTTATCTATTTGTTCTACTAACTGTTTGATTTCAGATGTACTGCCTTCCACATCACTAATTCTTCTGCCTGTTCAAATCTGCAGTTATGTGATTTCAGTGTCTTTTTGATTTCTTGGATTGTGCCATTCATCACCATCTTATCCATTATCTTTTAGTGTATGTTTAAAATTTCTTCAATACGTTCTCCCAGTGTCTTCTTATAATCCTTAATCTCATCCTTCACTTCATTAAGTTGGTCCATGATGTTTGTTTGGACAGCTTTGATCAGTTTTTCAATGTTCTGCATCTCTTCCTGGTTTTTAGTTTGTTCATTGGACTGTGCCATATCTTCCTGTTTCTTATCATGGTTTGTAATTTTTTGTTGCCCTTTGGTCATCTTTTTATCTTGTTAGGTTTATTCACTTGATTAGCTTCTCTCTCTGCTGTAGATTTTTATTTAGCTGCTGTTTTCTTTTGTTTGTTTGTTTGTTTTTTGTTTGCATGTGTTAAGATTTCTCTTGGATGCTTTATTTTTCTTGTTCTATTTCCTTGCTGTTTTTTAAGTTTCCCTGCTGCAAAAAGATTAGGGCTAGAGAAAGTGAAAGAGGTAAAAAAAAAAAAAAAAAAAGAGAAAAAGGATAATAGTAATACTAATAATAAAAGTTAGAAGAGGGGCCATATAAAACTTAGTAAAATGAATATTTAACTCATGTAAGTGGTGTAAGGTAATAAGAATAAAAAATGGAGTACCTACAATGATATGGGAAACCAAGTAGAGGAAAACATATAGAATGATTTAAAAGACCAGAATGATGATGAGAGAGAGAAAGAGAAAAGAAAGGACAGAAAGAAAAAAGTTAATTAAAAAAAAAGAAAACAGAATAGACAACATAGAAATCAAAACCAGAAAATTTGAGGACTAAATAAAGAAAGGTGGAATGTAAGAACCACAACAGAATGCAGAAGATAGAAAGAAGAGGGAAGGCAAAGAGATAGTGTTGGTAGACAAAATCCATATAAACAGAAAATGGGAAATCAAGGAAGAAGAATCACAATAATGAAGAGACAGGTTAGAAGCACCTACTTTAAAAGAAAATGTGGGAAGGGGGAAGGAAAGAGGAAAGAAAAACAAGAAACAACAAAAACCAAGCAAATATACAAGCAAGCAGTCAAACAAAGCTAAGGAAGAGCAGCATTCCTTTTTGGACCCTTGTGGAGCTTCTCAGGCTGCCTGTGTTAATCAATTACTCTGCAGGCTTCTCTCTGCAGGTTTTGAGGTGGGTTTTAGTGAGTAAACTAAGTTAATTTTTTTTCTTTTGTAAAAAATAAGGGACCCAAAAGAAGCTAGTACAAAAATAATGTCTATTTATTCCCTGTCCTATAGTATCAGCTGGATGTTAGATATCCCAGTGGATGGCTACTCTTAGTGGATTTGGGAATGGAACTAGGGACCTTGTGTATTCAAGGCAGAGACTCCTCCACTGAGATACCTTCCTAATTGGGTCATTAAGCTCTTCAGAATGCTATTCAGTCACTGTCCCTCAGGCAGGATTGACTCTTTTATGGCCGCAGGATTCAGCAGGCTATGTGATCCCTCCTCCCTTCTGGTCGGGTTGAGTTCCTTTTAGAAATTCAAATGGGACTCTTATGAATGAGTTCACTGCACCAAAGTGATTTTCAAGCCTCTTCTAGACCACAGCCTCCTTCCAGGGGAACCTCAATAGGCTCTTGGAAAGTTAATTAGTGCTTCCCACTGCCTGACTCCCTTAGGGGAGTTGAAATTCTGATAGTCCTCAGTGCAGAACTATTAAATTGACTGACTCTGCCCTCTCTCAGGGTAAGCCTTTGAATCCCAAGGCAGTTAGGTAAATCAGGATTCCTCAGCAGAGTCACCTCTCCACCCTGCCTGGTACCACCTCGGGCTGGCTGGTTTGCTCCTCAAAGCTCAAAGGGGGTCCAGGCAACCAAACCCACAGTAAAGAAACCCCACATCACCCCTTGCCAGAACCCTCACACTCTCAGAGAATGCTCCCTGTTACTGGGTGGCCGGTGGGTGTCAGGGCTCACCCTGGCCCTTTGCCCAGAGGGTAGGGCTTAGCTGTCCATTATTTCCAGGCATGGGGCTAAAAGCCCATGGTGTTTTATCTTGAGCAATCTATCTACCTGTCCTTCTCCCTCCAGACTGATGCCCCAAAATTCCCACTCCTGGGGCTCCCAGAACAGCTCACTCAGGCAGGATCCTGTCTCCACTCAGCTCTCTTTTGTGAGAGAGATGGTGAGATCCCACTTAAGCTGACACCATCTTGCCTATCTCCCATTCACAAATATTTTTAAGCCCAATTGGTCTTCATATACTTCCATCAAAACAACACTATGCAACAGACTTCTGCTGAGGGAGATTGAGAACTCAACTGTCCCTCTTAAGCTATATGTTAAGGTAATTTGCAAATATGTAAAATAAAACATTTTTTTCACCAGATTCTTTATTTTGAAACATCCATATTTTCATATATGTGCTATTGATTTTAACCTCCAATGGGTTTGTTACTGCTAATTCTAAGTGAGTTTATTTTTACATATTTTAAATATTTTTATTTTAATTCTAAAATAACATTATTACATATAACCTAATTAAATAAAAGGGGCCCTCAATAATTTTTGATAGGTAAAGTGCCCTGAGACCAAAGAGTTTGAGAACCACAGTTCCAGATTACCCCTGGATTATTAATTCCACATTTTCAGATATACAAGCTCATTTGACTATGATGGGCATGAGTAGAGGATTAGAAGTTGCTTTGAAAGTGCCTTAGCTCAGACTTTTCCCAACTGACATTCCTGGGGACTTTCATATTTATTTTTCACAGTCAGAAGATTATTTTACTAATGTCATAAAGACTGTAACCTCTTATTTGGCAGTCCTCACTACTGAAAGTCAGGGTTTTCCTGGAGCCATGGAAGTAACATAGAAATACCGATATTGGAAAGATACAGCAGTTTAGCTTTATTCATCATTTTCCTTTGTGTGCATCCAAGTGTAGATTATTTAGAGTTTGTAGGCTAATTGACAAACCAAGTTCTGCACCAGACAAAGACCACTCTTAGTCCTATTTGTGGTAAACCTCACACTAACTACATCTGAAAATTGAAGCATGCTTTTTCATATGTTCCAACAGTATGTATTATTCAATATTACATATTTCCACCATTTTGAAATTCAAACATTCTTGAAAACTGTCTTTTTGGACATTGTTACTTATATTACAGTTCAACCTAACAAGACTTAACTTATTTAAGAGCAATTCCTGGACTGAAGTGAAGAATAGCAGCTATTTATGATATTTTTAATTGCATTCAAGTGTGAATTTTATCTATTTTCCTATATAAACAGTAATAGTTTTAATTCAGGGTTTATGCCTCAGACTCTATTAAGAGAAGTGCTCCAATATACATGGACTATGTTATCTTTAAAAAAACAAAAACAAAATTAAATTTTAAGTGTATCTGACTCCTTGGATTTCAGGTAGAGGATGTGAAGTTTTATATCTTTTGAGACATAGAATAGGAAGAATTCTTCATATAGAGGAAGGATTATTATATGTATTTATGAAAAATTGCTAAACATTGCATAGTTTATTGCTCTAGTATTAACTTTCTTAACTATCTTCACAACACTTTTCTACCCCTCTTATCAAGTATAATGTACCATTTTGTTACTAGAAGGAGAAGCAAAATACTGAAAGACATTGCTACATTCATCATTGTTTCAAATGTATGTTTTCTAAAGATGTACAGTGTTTCCAAAATGGCCAAGATGTGAAATTAGGATCAAATGGCAGATTATCATTCCAATTTTTTTCTGAGGAGGGGAATATTTAAAAATTACCTTCAAAACTTAATCACCAGAAAAGATAGCTAGAAGGCTAAGCACTTGATACAGGTGTATCTATTTGCAAAATTAAAAATAATGGTATTAACTTCACTGTCCTTCTGAGAAGTTACATAGAATAGCTATAGAATATCTATGTGAAATACTTAGCTGAAAGACTGCTTAGAGTAATAAAAAGTTTCAACCTGTGGTAATGGTTGATGTAATAGCAGCAAAAATAGTAATGTGTCATTCACCTTGTTATTAATTTAACACAAACAATATGTCCATCCAAATGATTCTGAGTGGCCACAATTAAATGAAGATGCAGGGTCAAAGAATAACACCACCATTATAATGTGAACAGTTTAGGTGGAGTTTACATTGATTGCCCCCTCCTAGAGTGAAATCAGACAATAAAGAGAATATAAGAATGAGAGATCAGTGAGAAAATGAAACGGATCTTCACTAGCACCCCTACCCCACCCAGGGAGTATTTATCAACATTTCCAGAATATAGGTATTCCTGGAAGCTAGACTGAACACCAATGGCATATCACAGAAAAAAATATTCAATTCCTTAGGTCCACAGATAGGCAGCTTTACAAACATACCCAGATGGCTTAGTGAATGCATGAAGCCATTGTTCCATGATGTCATCAGTAACACAATGCATAGCTGACTGCTCATGATCCTTCAGGAATGGAGTGGATTGCAAATGATCACACAAGGGTTTCATGTTATTTATACAAACAGATCAATTCTCCCCTTCCAAAGAAATGAACAAAGAGAATCTGGCACATGATCCTCAAAGAAGATGGTCTTGTATTTCTTGAGAATGTCTGTGTTCATTTCAGGGTTATTCACAGAGGCAAAGCAGGAATTAATGAGAGAGAGATTGGCTAAAAAGAATGGAAAGGCAGAATAGAAATGGAGGTCATCTGTTATTAAGAGAAAAGTGAAGATGTTTCCTAATATGATGAACAAATAAAGTGAAGTATATATAAGACAAAATCCTAGAACACTGACTATGTTAGCCAGACAAAGAGGTATTGATGCAAAGTACCAAAAAGCTGATGGATTTTATAAAGGGTATTTATTTGAAGTAACAGCTTACAGTTAGGGTATACTATAGAGGCCAACTCAAGGTTACTTCTTCACCAAAGTCTGTTGCTACATGTTGAAACAAGATGGTGGGCAATGTCTGCGAGCATTCAACCTTCCTCTTTCCTCTTAGGGCTCTGGTCCCAGCTCCTTCCCATCTCATCTGTAGGCTGGAGGGCTCATTTTTTTTCCAGGCTCAACTGCTCTCTTCTCTTCACAAGGTCAGCTGTAAACTTCCAGGCAAATGGCTCATTTTTTTTTTCTGGGGCCACAAGATCCTCTTCTGTGTATATGGAGCTGCCTTCCTCTGTGTATCTTCTGTCTCCTTGATTGATTGTTCATTTATATAGCACACTAAAGGGGTGGGGACTCAACCCTGCATGTCCTAATGACTGGTAAAATCAAAGCCCTAATCTTAACATAATCAAGTAAATGTAAAATGTTTTAATTTAATACAATCAAAGGGTATCATGTCCAGAGGAATAGACCAGTTTACAAACACAATCAATATCACATTTTGGAATTCATAAATAATCTCAAGCTGCCACACCAATGAATCACAAAATACAAGAATAAAAAGCCAGATACTGCAGTCTCATTTATTTATTCCATTTAGTCCAATTTGTTCTAAATGCCTCTGAAGAGAAAGGAAATTAATTGAGATTTTTTTATATCTATTTAATGGAAGTTGATGCTAGTATAAGCACCTCAGAGAACATTTGGCCTTGTCTTATAGAGGTCACCATTTATAGGTTTATGGCCCAATAATTTCATTCAATGTGTACATACCCAAGGTAAACTTCTACATATGTCAAGGTGAATAAATTTACAAGAACATAATAGATCTACATATAAATAAAAATGAGTAAATATTGGTATATTCATATAATAGAATACTATTCAATCACAACAAATGATGTTAAACTATATGAAATTAATTTAAATACAACATAATATTAATCGATTTCAGGCAAATATTTGTATTAAAGCTGCTTAAAATCTAAGCAGACCAGTTACCATAAAAAAAAGCCACATTATCATAAGCACCTTTTTGTGTGGACAGCACCTCTTCAAGTCAAGGCATTCCTGAAGTGCAAGAGGACCATAATCATGAGTGGGAGAGTGGTTCTTTGATTTGGGGAACAGATAGATGTGTGAAGGCATCAAAAGAAGGTATGTTACAAAATAATTTCTGAATGACTTTCTTGATAAATCATGTTCTTGTCCTTCAAGTTTACATCTGAATGCATGCAATCTTCCACCTTCCCTTCTATATCTATCACTACATAGTTAATTGAATGGAATATGTTTAGGTCTTAAGTATTTCTGATTGGCATTTTCATTGGAAAATTGTCTATACCTACCACACTTCCCAACTCTGTTTATGAGGCCTATTCAAACAGGCAGGTTTCATATCATAGACATTGAATATCTTGCTTCTCTTGTCTCCCAACTTCTAAAGGCTTAATCTCTTAAATAATTTCCTCACTGTATATTGAGTTATGCTCTGTCTGTTTAAACAAAGTGTATACTATATATGCATAGAATATTTTGTATAGATGCATATAATATTTAATAGTGAAAATTCTGGGAAGCTGGAAAATGAGAGAGTAGATTAACAAAGTGATATTTAAATCACTTAGTATTGAAATGTACTTGTAGCTCAACTGTAATGAATAATGTGTAAATTATATTAGTTTTCAACTCCCTTTTCATCATATAATTTATATTCCAAATTAGGCTTAAATAGAAAATATATCAATGAGTTATAAACTCATCCATATGAAAAAAATTTAGAAGTAATATAATATAATATTATCCTATGGCAATTCTGAGAGATGATGAGCATTTTTGCTTTAATTACTAGTGACAGAAAGCTCACTCTGTAATAGTACAATTATGATCATCATATATTTTAAGTTGAAATATGTAGACCCAATTCTTTCCTTATTCATTTTTATTAATTTCTTTATATAAAATTTAAACAGACTTCAAACATTTTTGATGGACTGTTTTCTATTTTTAATAATGCAATCAACCCTCCTTATGAATGAGCATGATTTTTAAAGTCCCAGCTAACTTCTTACTCTTATTTGTGCTTACTGCATTTTAGACAATTGTCTCACAAAATTTTGCAATTACTCTTAAATTCCAAGATTAGTCTTTATGAAGAATGTGGCTTAATATCTAATTAATTAGAAATGGCTAATATAAATTTAATTAATGACAATTAAGTATACAGTTCTAGTTCATTTAAAACAGTATGTTTGGATGGAATTGTTATAAATTTGAATGCTAATGATTAAAGTATGTGAGTTTGGAATTTGCATTTGCTTAAATTTTTTTGTGAGCAACATCCTGGCATTTAGTTGTCTGATATCAAGGCTGAATCTGAGGGTTATGTCAATTCTATTCCCTACCACTCATTTAAGTGAATCACATTCTATTTTTCTCATTTATAGACAAAGTAAGAAAATATATTGCTCTTTTACCTAAGGCTTTAATATAAATATGGCAAGACATATTTGTCACAGTGATTATGAAGGGATGATGAATGTGCAACATTGTGATTATAATAAAGGGTATTGATTTTACACTTTGGATAGATCATATGGTATAATAAATATATCTCAGTAAAACTGCTTAACAAACAAATAAATACTTGTGCAAGAATAGACAGAAACAGGTATGTTCAGCAGGGAAAACAGAGAGAGATTGAAAGGTGATGAATTTTCTTGTTTGTTTTTTGTTTATTATTATTATTATTGAAATAATAAAATGCTCTAATGATTGAAATGATGATTGCACAACTTTTGGATTATACCAAATAGCATTGATTACACACTTTGAATGAACTGTAAACTTTATTAATATATATCAATAAAATTGATTTGTTTAGAAAAAACCTATATGAACTGGAAACCGCTATTAAGATGCTATAGTTATGATATAAAAAAGTTAGTATATAATAATGGTTAATGAACGGTCTTTGAAATTGGACAGATTTGGGTCTGTGCTCCATGATCAGCAAAGTGACATAGGCCAAGTTACATATTTCTTCTTAGATTTAACTTTGTCAAAGAGTTTCATGATAGTGCAGAGTTTCTTACTTAAGCAAGGTCATAAGTATGCTTCACAACAGAATTTTACACTGCATTTATTTAATGTGTTTTTTAATAACTAGTACATATCCACTGGTTTAATTCTAAAGGCAAGGAACTTAAAAATAGGCATTCAACCATCTACACATGCTGTTTATCCTTGAAGAGATTTCTCTGATTTGCTTTGCTGTAAATGTTTTTCTTGTTTTACTTTACCTAAATTTTACTCTGAATTCCTAATATTCCTTTCTTCTTCAGGTCATGGGGATTTCAAGACAGTATTCCCAAGATAAATATATTGAGGACTATTAGTCACTATTTGGTCATTGAGGCTTCAATTGGACACTGAAAACTGATGTTAGTGCTGGAGCATGAATTATTTTCTCTAGTTATGTCCAAATAATAACAACAGGGCATCACAATGAGAACATTTTTTTATGTGATCCAGGCATAGCTGAATTATTTCTTTCTGATATCCTTTTTTCCTCTTCTTTTTAGGTCCAGTAATTTGGTAAGGTGAAACTCAAGTTGGGAGTCTGCAGAAATGCCATTAATATAAGGTTTTTTCCCCCTCTTGTCCAATTGAGTAGATATTTATTGACTACCTCCTGGTGCTAATTTTCAACAAGGGGAACTTAGAACTTCTGATTCAGACCTTGTCGGTTTTTTTTTTTTTTTTTTTTTTTTTTTTTTTTTTTTTTTGAGGTAATGGGGGGTGGGGGATTGAACCCGGGAGCTTTTTTTTTTTTTTTAAACTTTATTTTGTACATTTAATAATTGAAAACATAAGCAATTAAAAACTAAAAAGTAAACACAAATGAATAAATATATACATTTCTCAATTAAATGTAATGGATACATGTAAATTTTTTTTTTTTTTTTGTGAATCAAACAATATATTACACAATATATTTGGTTCATAGTAATGCATTCATACAGTATTTGTCCTTTTGTGTCTGGCTTGCTTCACTCAACATAATGTCCTCCAGGTTCATCCATGTTGCCATATGCTTTATGACTTCATTTCTTCTTACAGCTGCATAATATTCCATCGTGTGAATAGACCACAGTTTGTTTATCCATTCTTCTGTTGATGGACACCTGAGTTGTTTCCAACTTTTGGCAATGGTGAATAATGTGGCTATGAACATCGGTATGCAGATGTCTGTTGGTGTCTGCTCTCAGTTCTTCTGGGTATGTACAACTGTACCTCCCATGTGTGAGGGGGGAGCTCAACAGCTTGAGCCACATCCACTCCCCATCGTGAGTTCTTTTATGTATCTAGTTCATGTGGAGAATTTGAGTATGGACATAACATTTCCAGGAGGAGTTAGAAGATCTTGGACAATTGATTATGATGTGAACTTTATTGGACTGTGCTTAAAGGTTTTTGAAAGCCCATTAGGTCTAAAGTTGTTTCTTTCTACTTCCTACACATTTGATTTAGATGGTTCCTGTGGATTGTTCATGAGATATTTGTTGAAGGGGTTTCCACAGAATACTTCAGTTTCTACACCAAGTTCTATATTATTATATTGCCCTTCAAAACGCAGAACAGTTTAAGAGTGACTCTAGAGCTATTCCAGGTTTCATGCTTAGTAAATGATGGGTATCGGAAAGGAGGAAGGAGGAAGAGGGATCTTAAAGACACTTCATGTCTAGCATATGCTCGGTGGGGGTGGGGTGGATGATTTGAATACACTTCTTACTGGATAGAAATAAGGCTTTTTTAGATAAGTTAATTACTTTCAGTGCTTCAACAGCTGTATTTTCCAGTGGTTCCAAACGGTGTTTGGAGAGGAAGTAAAAAAAAAAATGAATAAGAATTAAATTTGTTGTGGAGGTATCTGTAAGTAAATGAAGTTGGCTCCCTAAGAAAGAACTTTTGGGGGAAAGAGGATATTATTTAACAAATACATATCTGATATAGGGTGGAAAAGAACTCTTTGAGATGATGCAGTTCCTGGACAGAATATGGCTAACAAAGCTCCAAAATCCAACCACATTCTCCTTGTCCCCACACATATCGAGGACACTTGAAATTATCCAGTGTACTTTGACGTAAGGGAATGGAACTCAAGGGATCTACATGATTGTTACATCTCTCTCTTTTCTAACTTACTGCTGCATGTTATTCAGTGGGAAATGCTATTAGCTGCTATAGGCTATTCAAAATAAATCTTTAATAAGTACATATGTGTTCCTCAAAAGTAAATTTTGGATTCATATTCTCCTTTGGATGACCCTCCCATCAATTTTGGATCTATTTTTTGGCTTTAGAGTAAGTAATTGGTAGTTTGTGAGGGATTCATTCACTTTGTCAAGTCCTTAGTTTTATTTTGAATTAAAATCTAATTTGCCATTTTATGGGCAGTGTCAAAATTTTGAGAAAAACCATTAAATCCCAAGATAGTATTATCACCAACTAACCATCCCTTCAGCTACTTTTATGTGTGTTAACCATTTACTATTTTCTGGAATTTGTGAATAACATGCTAATTTTGTCTTTATGAAGCTCATAAATACAGTAGGAGTTATAGAGAGTATAGCCAATTGTATATTACAAAGTAGTGTCATTAATTATATGACACTTGTCTGAAGAACACATCTTGAGAATTTTTTAGAAAAGGACAAAAAAGACCGGAAAAAAAGAGGAAGATTTTTTGAAGAAGGGATGCATGATTTGTGACATAAAATATAGGCATTCAGTAGAACATAAAAATGCACGATTAGGTTCAGTTTTTAAAAATAACCAAACAACAGTCAAATAGTAATTTAAATATTGCATTACCCAAGTAACTGATGATACTTAGTCATTATGAGGATAGGAGATAGGTGAGAAGTGGGAAAGTAGATTGAGGTCAGTTTACCTATAGTAAGGAGTGTTAAATTCTATTCTGAAGGTGTAGAGGTCATTGATAGAGTTTAAAGAAGTCTGTAACGAATATGGTAACTGACAACAGACACTGTCTGCCTTTCACCCCTTCTTTTTAACCTCCAAATTGTTTGCCTATTTGTGTCTTCTATTTGTATTTTATTTCTGTCACCTCCCTCCCATTTCCTTTAGTTTTTTATCAGCCCCAATCTTAACCAACCAAGGAATAAATCAATCAATTTATATACTGGGCCTTCTATTCTATCACAATTTTCTATTTTGCTATTTTTGAGTTTTGTTTAGAGATGAATTCTTCTTCTTCAAGTACATTTCCATTTTGCTTTCTTCAGGCTTGTGTGGTATTTCTTATTGTAACATACTGTCCATCTTGAATGTATCCTTTTTATATGAATGTCTATATATGTAATTAATCAATAATAATTTTAAATGCATTAAAATTGCAAACATAATGACATTAGGAAGTTTAAGTTGTCTATTATCACATTTTACCAAATTAATAATTCTAAAAACTTTATCCATTGTTCTTTTTTTTTTTTTTTTTTTTTTTAATGGGAGGTCCTGGGGATCAATCCCGGGTCCCTCCATATGGGAGATAGACACCCAACCATTTGAGCCACATCCGTCCCCCTTATCCATTGTTCTTTATGTTGGTTTTACATATGTACACACGAAATCATACTACAGATTCTGTTCTGCAAATGTTTTTCACTTCAGTTCTGATGAGCTTTTCTTTGTTCCTTCCACAGATAATACAATTTCAAAGTATGAAGCAAATTGCTCTGAGGTGTCTGAATTTGTGTTCTTGGGACTTTCTTTTTTTTTTTTAATTGTGGGTAAAAATCAAAATTTTCACAATACATACCAACATTTGCAAAATGATATATAAATATACATGCATATATGTGCATTTGCTTACAAAAATGTTATTTATGTATATATATAAATATATTTTAAGAGGTGCTTAGATACCCAAAATATTACACGGAACCCACTGGGATTCCCATGTTGCCCACCTCCCACACCTCCCACTACATGAGATTCCGTGGGTAGGGATAGGGTGGTATCAGTAGGGACTTTCTTCCTATAGACCAATGCAGCATTTTCTCCTTGCCTTATCTACCATTTTGTATGTATCAATTGTTCTAGGAAATCTTCTAGTTGTGTTTACACAGTGACCTTTGATCCTCATTTACAAACTCCTATGTACTTCTTGTTAGCCAACCTCTCATTTATTGATTTGTGCCCTTCTTCCATAACAGTTCCAAAGATGGTTTCTTACCTGTACTGTGTGCACAAAACTGTATCATTCCAGGGATACATCCTGCAGATATTTATCCTCCATGTCCTGGGTGGATTTGAGATGGTGCTGCTCATAACCATGGCTTTGGACCATTATGTTGCCATTTGTAAGCCCCTGCACTACCTGACCATCATGAGCCCACAGATGTGCATTTTGCTTCTATCTGTTGCTTCGGTTAGTAGTCTAATTCACTCTGTGGCCAAGTTAGCATTTTTTGTCCAGTTACCTTTATGTAGCCCTAATGAGATAGCTTTTATTGTGATCTTCCTTGGTTTATCAAACTTGCCTGCATAGACACCTACACCTTGGAGTTCATGGTTACTGCAAACAGTAGGCTCATTTCCATGGGCACTTTCTTTTTATTGATTGTCTCCAACATCTTTATCCTGCTTAGTGTGTGGAAACGCTCTTCAGCTGGCTTGTCCAAAACCCTCTCTACTCTATCAGCTCACATATTTGTGGTGATTTTGTTCTTTGGAACATGCATCTTTATCTATATGTGGCCATTTCCTACAGTGCCAGTGGATAAGTTTCTTACCATTTTGGACTTTATGATCACACCCATCATGAATCCTGCCATTTACACATTGAGGAACAAGGACTTGGTGATGGCAATGAGGAAACTGAGTAGTCAACTCCTGATTTTGAAGAAGGTCTCCTAAATAACTAATGTGAACATATATTGCATTGTGTATATTCCAAGCACTTCAAGAAAGACAAATTCCTAAATAATTAATATATTTAAATGGGAGTTTACCCCACAGATGCTTAAGATATTTAATGTACAGAATAGCTTATTGGATTAGTATGGTAATTGTTCTAATTTATGAAACTAAATGCCTTGGATAGTTCTAACCAAAGTGAGTAATGAGTTACATAATTTCATATTTAATTGCTATTTTCCAGTTTATTTTAATGTACATTAAGACATTAAATAGAGAAATAACACATTACTTTGTGAGTTCTACGTTTAGTAATCTGTTGATACCCTCAAAAAATGATTAACAGACCAAAATATTTTGGTCACAGAACACTATTGTAGTTGATATTTTCTTCTTAGTGGATTGGAAAATTTTCTATATAAAAAAATAAACTGTTGGGAAGCGGCTGTGGCTCAATCAGTAGGGCTCCCGTTTACCATATGGGAGGCCCCGGGTTCGGTTCCCAGGGCCTCCTGGTGGGGGCGGGCCCCCCCGCACGGCTTGGTTAGCTGACCCGGAGAGCGCAGGCAGCAAGGGGGGGATAAATGAATAAATAAATAAAATCTTAAAAAAAAAATAAAATAAAAAAAAATAAATAAATAAAATAAAAAGATAAACTGTTTCTTCATTGTTTTTCCATGAAACAATGTTGTTCCTGCTACATGTTGATTTATTTATTTTTTTGTTGATTATGTCATTATTTATATTGAAAAATTCCCCAAGTATGTATTGCAAAAGGTTATTGTTTACCTATGTTTCATCTAATTTCAACAACTTGTAATATTTGGAATAGAGTATTTATTTTGTTGTTACATTGGATTATCACATTAAATCTCTATCTGAAAAGCTTTTTGTAACAGCATTACAGTCCCCAGTAAATGTTCAGGGAATATTGATAAAATGCATACATTACAGACTTCAAATCTGTTCTAAGTATGGCCTCAGATATTAGAGAGCCTGGATTCAAATTAATTAACATAGAAGCACCTTAACCAAACTTAGAATGCACTAGGAAATATACAACTTTCCTATTTAAACCCATGTATCAATAACTGAATATATATTTTTGTCTGAAAGAAAAATATTTTTAAGAGAGGAACTTAAAATGTGGAAGAAGGGAAGAACAAAGCAGTAGCAGGTGAGTAAATGGAGGACTGACAGGGACTTGTAATAAGGACAGCTTGACTAATGCTAGGAGAAGACAAGACGAAGACCTGCAGAGACTGTTTCCTGGATTTGACCTATGCCTACTGCTCTTACTTTGCTTGTGTTGATTCCTTTCTAATTGATTCAAACTCTATACCCATTTAGCCATTGAAATTGTGAATAAATATTTATGAATCAACCAGTTCATGAATATTCTTTGACCTAGGGTTCAGATTTTTATCTGATCATTTCATGATTTTATTAATATACAACAGCTGTACTGCCAACTCTTTACTGACTAGTTTTCTCTACCATGGTGTATATCTCTTCTTTTTCATGACATGTTTCCCAAATTTTTATTATATGATACACATGATAATATCATCACCATAAATTGTGAAGAAAATTTGTTTTTCTTTCCCTTATAACTTGGAAATTGGGTGAAATTCACTGCTCAACTTTGAGATAACTCTCTGGCCTGAATATCTGTCATCCAAAGTTCTTTCTTATTAATATATCAGTTATATTTTATACTTTCCAGCTCATGATTATTTTGTTGCTTTATATGTATATTTGTAATGGACTTTTGTTCTCTGCTTTAAATTATCATATATAATCATAAAACTTATTTTCTACTTGAGAATTATACCATATTTCTGATACTTTGGAATAGGAAAGAAGAAGGTTAAAATTCTAAGCTCAAAAATTCTGAAGGACAAAACTAATATCCCGATCTTTCAGGCTGAGGTGAAAGAGACAGAATCACAATGAAAACCTGGAATGGATATAATCAGAGAGCAGGCACCAACCAGCAGTGGCTCTTATAAAAACACAATGCAAAATAAAGAAAAAATCATAAAACAAAACAGAACAAACTACAATGCAGACTGAAATCAGCTCAGTATCTGATTGGATTGAGGTGGTCACTACTTAACCTCTATGCTTAATTGTAAGAGGAAATGGTTTTTAGAGAAATAAATCAGGTCAGATTTTCTTTATTAAAAATGTCTAAACAAAAAATGTATTATGAAACCTGTTAAGAGACAGGGATATATGCCCACCAATTAAGAGGAAAATATCAGTAGCAGATCACAAATGATCAATTTTTGATATTAGCAGAGATTAAAATAACTATAATACATTTAAAAAGACATTAAGAGAAAAGATGAACAAATGGAAGAAATGGGGAATAGGTTTAACAGAAAAATGGAAAGTTGAAGAAAGATCCAATTAGTATTTCATAACTAAAAATATGAAAATATGAATTTTAGGCACATTTGTCTTTAGCTTTTCTCCCTTTTGGTCAAGGTGTTTTATTTTATTTTATTTTTTTATTTATTTTCCAGATGCATTGCTTGTTAGTACTTGGTAGCATTCTTTCAGTGCCGGGGAGGCTCATTCCCAGAGACATGCCCCACACTGGGGAAGTTACTGCTTTTATATGCTGAGTTTGGCTTAGAGAGAGGCCACATTAGAGCATTAGGTTCCCTGTAGGTAACTCTTAGGTACCTATGTCACTAGGCTAAGTTTCAATTTCAAGAGCAAAGGCTCATAAGCATAGTCATCAATATCAAGGGTCCTTCAGTATAGAATCCTTCTTCACAAGTCATTGTCCCTGTACTTGGGACATTTTTGTTGTTCCATTAGAGAATGTGCCAGACTCCCCCAGATGGGAATTTGACATTTTTGTCTATTGTGTGAATCTCTATCCACTGTGACAATACCCCATGAACATTTGAAAACATTTATATGCCTTATATGTATACCCAGGTGAACTTCCTCCCATGTATCCTCCCTCACTGACACTCCACACCAATGATCTTCCCCTGAGAGTTATAATCCTTCTGTAACCTAAAATTTCTTCAAAAATGAAGTCAATAAACTAGCCACATACAATTAATAGGAAAATGAAATAGTAAGGTTAGTTTTATACATAAGAAGTTAAATACAGAAAGAATTAATAAAAAGTAAAAATAGAATAATATTTTAAAAATTGGAATATGAAAAAATAATGAAAAAAATTTAAAGAAAAAAATTTTTTGCACTTTGCCTTTCACCACTGTAAGACGGTTGTTCTGTGTGTACAGTGATATTTCCTTCCATTTATTCTTCCAGTGTCTTATTTTTTTTTTTTTCATTTTTTCTTCAAAGAAGCTCTAGGTCACAGTAGAGTCACATACAGAAAAACACAGGGGATTCCCATACACCCAACATCCTCCCTCTTTCCCCCTTTCCTCCATCAATAACATTTTATGCGTGGATGGTACATTTGTTACAATTGATGCATATGTATTGAAACATAGCTACTAATCATTGTCAATGGTTCACATTATGGTTTACATTTTGGACCACATACTTTTATAAGATTTGATAAAATTTAACGTGTCCTGTATCCGTCTTTGCAAGATCAAGCTGAACACTTTCATCACCCTCAAAATGTCCCCTGTTCCATCTATTTTATTCCTCCCTCTACCTCCCATTTGAGCCCACAGTGACCATCACGCTTCACTCCTTGAAGGACAAGATTAATAGTTAATTGCATCTTCATTGAGGGCTTGACACATTGGTCTGTCCTCCCCTATTAGGTACCGCCAATGCTCTTAAGTGACTCCCGTCTCCCTATTTGAGAACAGAACGGCCACCCTAGGACGGGAGTCCAACACCATCCCACTCATTATATGAGTCTCTACCCACTAATGCAACATGCTATGTCAAAATAATCATTCATATGCACCCTAGAAGCCTGTCCCAGGTGCACCCTGGCCTGAATGCCCTCCATCCAACACCCTAAACCAATAACCTTTCCCTGTCATATTGCCAAAATAGCATTCCCAACATTCTAATTTCAACCACATACCCACCAATCCCCAGTGTTCAACTATTCCCTCCCCCAACCCTCCCCCAGTTCTGTGGCCCATCCAACCCACCCTTCCCACCCTCCTGACCCTGCACCCCTGTCAAACCTGCACCACACAACCCAATATTATCACGATACCCCTGCCATATCCCTTTACTGCATAACTACATGCTTCCACCTTGCCACCTATTTTGCCCATATGGGCATTGACTCACAACCTTCTTCTCACTTTATATTTACTGTAAATCTATCTTCTAGACTCTAGCTCTGTGAGGCTCCTCAGTTTGCTTAATTTATATTGGTGAGGTCATGTAATATCTGTCCTTCAATGCATGGCTTGCTTCACTCAACATAAGGTCCTCAAGGTTCATCCACGCTGTCCTGTGTTATAGTGCTGTATTCCTTCTTATATCTGAGTAATATTCTATTGTATGTATATGCCACATTTAGTTTATCCATTAATCAGTTGATGGGCATTTGGTTTGATTCCAACTTTTGGCAATAGTGAATAATGCCACTATGGGCATTGGTGTGCATATATCTGTTCATGTCCTTGCTTTCAATTCTCCTGGGAACCCACAAACTGTCCTCCACATTAGCTGCACAACTCTACTTTCCCACCAGCAGTGGATTTGGTTTCCCATTCCTCCACATCCTCTGAAACACTTGTAGTCATCTGTGGGTGTAAGATGGTACCTCACGGTAGTTTTGAATTGAATTTCCCTACTAGCTAGAGATGTTGAGCATCGTTTCATGTGAATTCATTTGTATTTCTTCTTTAGAGAAGTGTTTATTCAAATCGCTTTCCCATTTTTTAAATGGGTTGTTTATCTTTTTATTTTTCAAGATGTAGGATTTCTTTATATAAGATAGATAATAGACTCCTATCAGATATGTGGTTACCAAATATTTTCTCCCACTGGGTAGGCTGCATTTTCACTTACTTGATGAACTCCTTTGAGGTGCAAAAGTTTTAATTTTGAGGAGGTCCCATTTGTCTATTTTTTCTTTTGCTTTTCATGCTTTGGGTGTGAAATTAATTAAATCAATTCCCATTATAAGGTCCTGTAGATGTTTCCCTACATTATCCTCCAATGTCTTAATAGTCTTATCTCTTATATTTAGAACTTTGATCCATTTTGAGTTCATTTTTATAGAATGTGTGAAATGGTGTTCCTATCTTATTCTTTTGGATATGGATATACAGTTCTCCAAAGACCATTTATTGAAGAGACCATTTTCTCCCAGCTGAGTGGGCTTGGTGGCCTTGTTTAGTATCAGATGAATGTATATGCGAAAATCTATATCAAAACTCTCAATTCAGTTCCATGGTCAGTTTATCTATGCTTGTGTCAATACCATGCACATTTGACCATTGTAGCTTTGTATTATGTTTTAAAGTCAGGTAGTGTGATTCCTCTGATTTCATTTTTCTTTTTCAATGTCTTTGACTATGCCGGGCCACTTGTCCTTCCAAATAAATTTCATAGTTTGTTGTTCCAATTCAGTAAAAAAGGCTGTGTTGATTTTTATTGAGATTGTGTTAAATCTGTATATCAGTTTGGGTAGGATAAACATGTTAATGTTGTATAGTCTTCCTATCCATGAACAGGAAATATTCTTCCATTTATTTAAGTCTTCTTTGATTTCCTTTAACAGTGTTATGTAATTTTCTGCATGTATGTCATTTGCATCTTCAGCTAAATTTATTCCTAGTTATTTGATTCTTTTAGTTGCTATTGTAAATGGTGTTTTTATCCCCTCATTTTCCTCCTCAGATTGCTCAATATTGTACAGAAATTCTACTGATTTTTGCAAAATTATCTTATAACCTGTGACTTTACTGAACTCATTTATAAGCTCTAGAAGCTTTGTTGTATATTTCTCGGGGATTTCTGTGTACAGGATCATATAATCTGCAAAAGTGAAGTTTTTACTTCTTCCTTTCCAATTTGGATGACTTTTATATATTTTTCTTACTTAAGTGCTCGAGAAAGTACTTCTCACACAATGTTAAATAGAGCAGTGATAGTGGACATCCTTGTCTAGTTCCCAATCTTGAGGGAAAGCTTTCAAGATTTCACCATTGTATATGATGTTACCTGTGGGTTTTTCGTATATACCCTTTATCATGTTGAGGAAGTTTCTTTCTATCCCTATCTTTTCTAGTGTTTTTTAATCAAGAAACAGTGATGTATTTTGTCAAATGCTTTTCCTGCATCTATAGAGAAGATTATGCGGTTTTCTCTTTCAATCTGTTTATGTGGTATATAACATTGATTGATTTTCTTATATTGAACCATCTTTGCATCCCAGGAATGAAGCCCACCTTCGTCATGTTGCATAATTCATTTGATGTGTTGTTGAATACAATTAGCATGTAATTTGTTGAGGATTTTAGCATCTAGGTTCATTAGGTAGATTGGTCTATACTTTTCCTTTCATGTGGCATCTCTGTTTGTCTTTGGTATTAGGGTGATGTTGGCATCATAGGATGAGTTAGTCAATGTTCTTTCCACTTATATTTTTTGGAAGAGTTTAAGCAGGATTTGTGTCAGTTCTTTCTGGAATGTTTGGTAGAACTCACCTGTGAAGCCATCTGGTCCTGGGCTTTTCTTAATTGGAAGGCTTTTGATAACTGATTCTATCTCACTACTTGTGATTGGTCTGCTGAACTCATCAATTTCTTCTTTTGTCAATGTAGGCAGCTTGTGTGTTTCTAGAATTTGTCCATTTCCTCTAAATTGTCCATCTTGTTGGCATATCATTTTTGAATGTACCCTCTTGTGCTACTCTTTATTTCTGTGGGATTAGTAATGATATCCCCTTCCTCATTTCTTATTTTGTGTATTTGCATCTTCTCTCTCTTTTTCATTGTTAGCTAGTGGTTTGACAATTTTATTGATCTAGTGGTTTGACAATATTATTGATCTTCTTGAAGAACATACTTTTTTGTTTTGTTTATGTTTTCTATTGCTTTCTTATTCTCAATTTCATTTAGTTCTGCTCTAATCATTCTACTTACTTTGGGGATAATTTGTTGTTCTTTTCCTAATTCCTTCAGTTGTGAAGTTAGGTCTTTGATTTAAGCTCTTTCTTCTTTTTTGATATATGCATTTATGGCTATGAATTTCCCTCTCTATACCACTTTTGCTGTGTCCATATGTTTTGAAATGTTGTGTTGTCATTTTCATTTGTTTCAAGGGAGTTATTGATTTCTTTTGTGATTTCCTCCTTGATCCACTGACTGTCTAAGAGTATGTTGTTTAACTTCCATATCTTTGTGCCTAGTCTGGTTCTCTGGCCCTTATTGAATTCCAGCTTCATTCCATTGTGGTCAGAGAAATTACTTTGTATAATTTCAATCTTTCTGAATTCATTGAGAGTTGCTCTGTGGCCTATCATGCAGTCTATCTTGGAGAATGATCCATATGTACTCGAGAAGAATGTATATCCCGCTGTATTTGGTACAGTGTTCTCTATATGTCTACTAGGTCAAGATCCTCTAATGTATTATTCAAAGTCTTTGTTTCTTTATTGATCTTCTGTTGAGATATTCTATCTAATGGTGATAATGGTGTATTAAAGTCCCTCACTATAATTGTAGAGGCATCTATTTCTCCACTAAGTTTTTCCAGTGTTTCCTTCATGTATTTTGAGGCATTCTGGTTAGGAACTAAATGTTTATGATTGTTCTTTCTTCTTGAAAAATTCCCCCTTTTATAAATATATATAGTGTCCATCTTTGTCTCATACAATAGTTTTACATTTAAAATCTACTTTGTCTGATGTTAGTATAGCTATTCGCAGACTTTTTTGTTATTGTTTGCTTGTAAAATTGTTTTCTAGCCATTCACTTTCAGCCTTCTTAAATCCCTGGTTCTAAGGTGGGTTTCTTGTAGACAGCATATAGATTGGTCATATTTCCTTATCCATTCTGCCACTCTGTGTCTTTTAACTGATGAGCTTAATCCATTAACATTCAATGGTATTTTTGACATGGAATTACTTAGATTAGCCATATTATCTTTGGGTTTATGTTTGTCATATATTATATTTATTACTTTTTTTGTCTTTTTAGTCGTTTTTACACTCTCCTCGAACTCTTTCTCTCCTGTTTTTTTTCCCTTTCAACCTGCAGAATTCCCTTAGAATTTCTTGAATTGCAGTTTTCTTATTAGCATACTTTCTTAGATTCCATTTATCTGTGAATATTTTGAACTCTCCTTCATTTTTAAATGCCAGTTTTGCTGGATAGAGAATTCTTGGCTGGAAGTTTTTTCCTTTAGCATCTTAACTATGTCATACCACTGCCTTCTTGTCTTCATTTTTTTTGGATGATAAACCAGCACTTAATCTTATTGAGCTTCCTTTATATGTTATGTTTCTCTTTTCTCTTGCTGCTTTCAGTATTCTTTCTTTGTCTTGAGGATTGGACAGTTTGACAAATATATGTCTTGGAGTAAGCCTGTTGGGATTTATACTGTTTGAGGTGCACTGCCCTTCTTGGATATGTACATCCATCTCCTTCAATAGGGTTGGGAAGTTTTCAGCCATTATTTCCTCCAACACTACTGATCTTCCCCTTTCTTTCTCTTCTCCCTCTGGGATGCCTATCATTCATATGATTCTGTATTTCATGTTGTGATTTAAGTCCCTGAGTACCTGCTGGATTTTTTTCTATCTTTTTATCTATCTGATCTATTAACTGTTTGATTTCAGATGTACTGTCTTCCACATTGTTATTTCTTTCCTCTGTCTGTTCAAATCTCGTCTTGTGTGCTTCCATTGTATTTTTGATTTCTTGGATTGTGCCATTCCTGTTATCTTTTTATGTATGTTTATAATTTCTTCAGTATGTTCTTCCAGTTTCTTCTTAATATCCTTAATCTCTTCCTTCACTTCATTAAGTTGAGTCATGATATTTGTTTGGGCAGCTCTGATTAGTTGTTCCATGTTCTGCATCTCTTCACATTATTTGTTTTTTCATTGTACTGGTCATGTCTTCCTGCTACTTAGTGTGGTTTGTATTTTTTATTTTTTTTTGATATCTAGTCATCTGTTTAACTTTGTGTGTTTATTCATTTGATTGGCTTCTCTCTCTACTCTATGGTTGTATTTTGTCGTTTTTGAGTGTGGTAAAGTTTCACTTTGACACTTCATTCTTCTTATTATATTTCCTTGCCGTTCTCTATGTTCTTTTGAAAAAAATGTTAGTACCAGAGAAATAGGAAGAAATAGGAAGAGAGAATGAGTAATAGCAGTAATAATAGTAAAAGGTAGAAAAGGGACTGTACAAGATGTAAGCAACTGAATAATTAACTCAGTTAAGAAATACAGAAGAATAAGATTTGAAAAGTGGAATAGAAACAATGAAACATGAAACAGAATGGAGAAAGGTACAGAATGAATTAAAAGTCCAGAAGGATGAAAAGAAGGGAAAAGAAAAGTAGAAGAGAGAAGGAAAGAAAGAAAAAAAAAGAAAAGAAAAGAATAGAAAAAACACAACAGAGAAAGTAGGGGAGAGAGAAATATGAGTACAAGAAAAATTGAAGACCAAGCCCAAAGAGGTGGTTTCCCATTCCTCCACATCCTCGGAAACACTTGTAGTCATCTGTGGGTGTTTACAAAAGTAAACAAAAAATATAAGAAAGAAGGAGGAAAAAGATATAGTATAGGTAGAGAAAATTGGGAAACAAAAGAAAGAGACAAAAAACTAACAGACAAACAGAGAGACAAAGGAAGAGGGAAGTACAACAACAAGAGATCAAGAGAGCAGCTACTCATTTTTGTTTATTTGTTTTTTATTAAAAAAAAGAAAAAGAAAAAGAGGAAGACGGCAGGAAAAGGATCAAAACCCCAGATAGACAAGGCAAAACAGCCTTTTCTCTCAGACCCCTAGTGATCTTCTCAGGCTGTTGCTAGTCAACAATCACCCTGCATCCTGTCCCCTTCAGGTTTTAATCCAGGATTTAGTGAGTAAAATAAGGAAAGTAAAAAAGGAAACTCTTTTTTTTTTTTTTCCAGTAAGAGATCCAATGAAAGCTAATACACAGGATGTCAATATGTTCCCTTTAATAAAGTTTCACTGGATGCTTGATAACCTTGTACAGTAAAATAACTGCAAAGAAACAACTCTCCACCCTCTCTGAACCCTTCTCCTCTCAGCGACGTTGCCTCCACTCTCCTTTTGAAGAAGGAAGCCTGCTGCTGTTTGTCCTGATGGCGGGGTATAAGCGCCACTTCCAGCCACAGGCCGCAGAAACTCAAGATTTTTTGTCTGCTTCCTTTTCTTTTTAGCACCCTGCTAAATGGTCAAGAGCACCTTCCTGCTTTATATATCTAGAGGTGCTGTCAGGTAGGAAGAAGTCTGTTCTCTTGCTCAGATACTATTTGCCAGGTGTTTTAGCCTCACCTGATATTTCAGGGATGGGGCAGGGAAGGCCTTCCCCGCAGCCTGGAGGATCAGTAACTCACTATTTGCGATTTCAGCTCTCTCCTTTCTGTCTCCAACTCTTCTGTTAATTGTGAAACAGTGTCTTGGTCTGCTGTACCCCTAAACAGGTCGCCAAGGCTGCCCTAGACTCTCTCTCAGTTGTTTTAGTAAGAGCTAAACTTTATCTCTATCTGCCCTGTCTACCATATTCTCAACTATTTTTGATAACCTGTTTTTTCATTATCAACAAAACTCATTCTTGTGAATGCACCTAATTTAATTATTCCACCTGACTTTGTATCCTATTTTTGCCGTTTTCATTTTAAACAATTGTCTCAAAAAATTTCTCAGCCTCTCTTAAACTCCTATTTAGAATTTATGAAGAACTTGGCTTAATATTTAGAAACCTGGAAGTGACTAATAGCAATTTCATTAACAACAATCAAGTTTGAATTTCTATTTCATCTAAAACTATGTCTTTTAAAGGAATTCTTATTATAACTTTTAAGGCTTGTGAAGAAGGTGTGTGAGTTTGGAGTTTTTATTTGTTTAAATTTCTTTCCTGAGCAGCCTCCTGACATTTATTTTTGTCTGACAGCAGGGCTGAATCTGATGGCTATATGAATTCTAGTCCCTGTCACTTACTTTAAGTTAATCACATGCTACACATTCTCATTTCTAAACTATTAAGTGAAAACATACTATTCTTTAACCTATGGTAGTGTTATAATTATGACATGATGTATTTTGCACAGTGATTGTGAAGGTAAAGGTGACATAAAACTGGGAACCCTTATTAATATGTTATAATAATGATTTAAAAGAGAGTTCTTATTTTATAATAATAGATGAAATGATCTCTGCAATCTTATAGTTTTGGGTTTGAGTCTTTGCTCCATGTTCAACAGGGTGACATAGGGCATATTTCATCTTAGATTTAACTTTATCAAAATGAGAATGATTGTGCAGAGTTTCTTAAAGCATTTTCATGAGTATATTTCAAAACAGAATTTTAAACTGTGCTTATTTAATGTTTTTTTTTTAAATAACTATTTTTACTTTACTGATTTAGTTCTGAATATTTGGAATGCAAAAAATGACATTCCATCAACAAATATACTGATTCTACTTAAAGAGATTTATCTGATTTTCTTTATTATAAATGTTTTTTTGTTGTTGTTGTTCATTTATTTGTTTGTTTGCTTTGTTTTCCTTTACCTAAGTTTTGCTCTAAACCAAGTTTCTAATATTTCTTTCTTTTTCAGGCCATGGGAATTCTATGACAGTATTTCTCAGATAAATATACTGAGGACTGTTTGGTCATTAAGGCTTCAAGTGGACATGGAAAACTGATGTTAGTGCTGGGGGATTAATTCTTTCCTCTAGTTATGTTCAAAAAATAATAACAGTTCATCAGAATGGAAACATCATTTACATGATCTAAACATAACTAAGTTATTTCTTTCTGATATCCTTTTCTCTTCTTTTTAGGTCAAGTAAGTGGGTAAGGTGAAACTAAAATTGGTTATCTGCAGAAATGCCAGTAATAAAAGGTTTTCCCTTTCGTATACAATTGAGCAGATGTTTATTGAATATCTTCTGGTGCTAATTTTGAGCAAGGGTAAGTTAGAATCATTGATTCAGGCTACATGTATTTTTCTATAAATTGGATTATATCTATATTCCTGGAGGAATTTTGTGTCTGAATTATCACACGATCCAGGAAGGATTGGAAAATTTTGAATAACAGAGTAATGGTACTTGTTTGAAGATGCCTTTATGTTTTTTGAAAACCCGTTAAATCTCACTGTTTCTTTCCTTCTACCTCCAACACAGTTGAATTAGATTAATTCTGTCAGTTGTTTCATAAGATATTTGTTCAAAGGGATTTCAATGACAACTTTCATTTTTGACACCAAGCTTGATATTATAAATTCCATGGAAAAACATGACAGTGTAAGTGTGACTCTAGAGCTATTCCAGGTTTCATGCTAGTGGGAAGAAAAGGTATATGGATGTGTGAACAGGTGAAGAGGAATAATATACTAATAGATATTGCAGCTTTTACATATAGTCCTCTAGAAAAAATATTATATTCTGGGCATTATTCTCACTTGAAAGAAATATATTTTTTGATGATGTAATTATATTTAAGTGCCTTAGCTTCACCAAGGGTAAAGTAAATCATTTGATTCAGGAATTTTAAAAAATATATAAGAATAAGACTCATGGTGGAAGATTCTGAAAGATAATGAACTTCACTCCCTAAGAAAAATGTTGGGTCACAGATAATTAGTTAAACAAATAATTAAGTGATAAATGATAGATTAAAATTCTCCTTGGTGGTAACAGGCCTGGAAGAAATATTTGCAATAAAGCTCAGAATTCTAATCCCACTCCCTGAGCAACCCTATCTCAAATACACATGAAATTACACATTGGACCCTAAGGGCTTCTGCTTTAGCAGAAAGGTTTTAACAGGTCTACATATTTGTTACAACTCTTTCTTTTCTCATTTACTGCTTCTTTTCTCATTTACAATTAAAAAGATACACATATGTGTCTCAAAAGAAAATTCTGGCTTTAGACTGTCTTTTGGGTGAGCTTCCTTTAGAAATTTTGGATTCACATTTTTGGCTTTGGACTAATGCCAACTAGATTGTGAAGGATTACTTTTCCTCCTAGATGTTTAAAATATTTTTAATTCAAAATTTAATTTGCCATCCTATGGATAGTATAAAAAATGGGGTAGCATACTAAATACCAGAAACTATTATCAATAACCATCCATTCATCCATCCATCCATTTATTGAACACTATTTTTAAGAATTTATAAATAAGCACTATAGCTGTACTTGCCAAGCTCATAGACTCAGTAGGAATGATAACCATAAAAACAAATCTCAGTTATTAATAGTGTGCATATTCTTGCACTTGTTTTCACAACATGGCATGAAAACATAAAATAATATGTTTAATGCATGTTAGAAGAAGGGGGAAGTTGTTCTTCTGGAAGTAGTACATGAATTGTGACTTGTAGGATTAGAAGCAGTCAACAGAACTTAAAGAAGGCACACATCCATTGAGGCATAAAAACCAACCAACCAACTGACTGACAAAAACAGGGTTCTTCAAGTAGTTGATGATACTTGGAAGGCTCTGGGAGTAAGGAAGAGGCAAGATATGAGGAGTGTCAGATTACTTACCTATGGAGTCTGAACCTTTGTTACAAACTTGTAGCAGTCATTGAAGGAGTTTAAGCAGGGTTGTAAACAAACCCCTGCCTCACATCACAGAAACTACTTGCCTTCTAGCCTCTCTTTTGATCTCTCACTTTCTTAATTCTATTTGACTTTTGTCCTGTTATCATCTCTCATACACACACACACACACACACTAAATATACATATATATTATTAGAAATATAAAGGTTGTACCACAGGATGGATTCCTTGATGGAATTTTAATCTATACTGAAAGCTTTGATTTTTGCTGAGTGAAGAATTTTTCTCCTACTAGTAAAACATTATTTCATTTTTTACAATGTGTTTGCAGTATTTCTTAGTGTAACATGCTGTCCATGTTAATGTCTCCTTTTGTATTTGAAAATCAATATTTTAATTAATGAATGTTAATCATTTTTAAAAGGATTTAAATACAAAAACAAGGATGTTAGGACATTAAAGACACCTATAATCACATTTTATTCAATTAATAACTCTCAAAAGTTTGGCATTTGTTGTTTATGATGTTTTTATGTTTACTCACATAGAATTATACTATTGATTATCTTCCACAAGTTTTGTTTAAATGGCTGCATATTATTTCATTAAATAGATGCCATATAATTTGATTTAAAATTATATATTAATGGTGCTCACTTCAGCAGTACATATATGATAATTGGAAGAATATAGAGAAGATTAGAATGGCCCATATGCAAGGGTGATGTCCACATTTTTTTCCATGAGGCAAACACTCACAAAAGTGAAAGGAGAACTAGATGGCTCTACAATAATATACCAATCTTAGTAATGGGTAGAACATTTGGGCAGAGGATCAATAAAGAAACAGAGAGATTGAATAATATAATAAGTGGACTAAACCTAATAGACATATACAGAACATTGCATCCCGAAAACAGCAGGATATAAATTCTTCTCAAGTGCACATGGATCTTTCTCCAGGATTGACCATATGTTAGGTAAAAAAAACAGATCACAATAAATTCAACAAGATCAAAATTATACAAAGCACTTTCTCTTATCATAATGGAATAAAGCTGGAAATCAAAAAGAGGCAGAAAGAGGGAATATTCACAATTATATGGGGATTAAACAACACACTTAATTATCAGTGACTCAAAGAAGAAATTGTGTGAGAAATCAATAAATATCTTAAAACTAATGAAAACAATAACACAACATATCAGAACTTAAGTGATGCAGCAAAGACAGTGCTGAGATGGAAATTTAGAGCCACCAATGCTTACATTAAAAAAGAAGAAATAGCTAAAATCAATGACCTAACTTCACAGCTGGAGGGTCTAGAAAAAGAAGAGAAACTATTCCAAAGCAAGTAGAAAGAATGAAATAAAAATGATCAGAGCAGAAATAAATGAAATTGAGAACAAAATAACAATAGAGAGAATTAATAAAACCAAAAGTTGGCTCTTTTAGAAGATTAACAAAATCGACAAACCCTTAGCTAGACTGACTAAAAAATGAGTGAAGATGTAAATAAATAAAATAAAAAATTAAAATGGGGATATTACCACTCATCCACAGAATTAAGAGATCATAAGAGTATACTATGAACAAATGTACAACAAACTAGACAATGTAGATGAAATGGGAAAATTCCTAGGAATATATAAAGAATCTACACTGATCCTAGAAGAAATAGATGACTTCGACAAACAATCACATGTAAAGAGATTGAAACAGTCATCAAACAACTCCCCAAAATGCAAAGCACATAACAAGAAGATTTCACAGGTGAGTCCTACCAAGCATTCAAAGATTTAATGCCAATCTTACTTAAGCTTTTCCAAACAACTGAACAAGAAGGAATGCATCCAAACTCATTCTATGAAGCCAATATCCACCTAATACCAAAGCCAGATAAAGATATTACAGGAAAAAATTATAGACCCATTTCCCTAATGAATAAGAATGCAAAAATCCTCAACAAAATACTCACTAATAGAATACAACCACACATTAAAAGAATTATTCATTATGATCAAGAGGGTATTATATCAGGCATGCAAAAGGGATTCAACAAAAGAAAATCAATCAATGTAATACACAGCATTAATCAATTAAAGAAGAAAAACCACATGATTCTATCATGATGTTGAAAAGTCATTTGACAAAATACAGCATTCTTTCTTGATAAAAATACTTCAAAAAATACAGGAATTGAAGGAAACTTTCTCAACATAATAAAGGTCATATATGGAAATCCCGCAGCTAACATTGTACTCAATGGTAAAAGATGAAAGCGTTCCCATTGAGATCAAGAAAAATACAAGAATGCCCACTGTCACCATTGTTGTTCAATATAATGCATGAAGTCCTAGCTAGAGTAATCAGGCAAGAAAAAGAAATAAAAGGCATCCAAATAGCAAAGGAAAAAGTAAAATTTTCACTATTCACAGGTGATAAGATCCTATACCTAGAAAGTCCTGGAAAATCTACAACAAAGCTGCTAGAAATAATAAATGATTTCAGTAGTGTCAGGATAAAAGATCATATGCAAAAAATCAGTAGTGTTTCTATACACTAGTAATGTGCAATCTGAGGAGGAAGTCAGGAAAAAAATTCCACTTACAATAGTGGCTAAAAGAATCAAATATTTAGGAATAAACTTAACCTGTGATGTAAAGCAATTGTATTCAGAAAACTACAATGCATTATTAACGGAAATCCCAAAAGACCTAACTAATTGGAAGAACATTACATCCTCATGGATTGGAAGACTAAATATCATTAAGATGGAAATTCTACCCAGATTTATATACAGATTCAATACGGTCCTAATAAAAATTCTACCAGCATTTTTAAAACAAGTGGAAAACACAATTATCAAATTTATTTAGAAGGGTAAGAGGCTCAAAATAGCCAAACATCTTAAAAAAGAAAAACGAAGTTAGAGGACTCTCACTTCCTGTCTTAAAATCATACTACCTAGCTACAGTGGTAAAAACATCATGGTACTGGCATAAAGAAAGACATATAGACCAATGGAACTGAATCGATGGTTCAGAAACCGACCCTCACACCTATCGTCAAGTGATTTTTGAAAAACCTGTCAATCCCACTCACCTGGGGCAGTACAGTCTATTCAACAAATGGTGCTGATAGAACTGGATATCCATATCCATAAGAAAGAAAAAGTACCCAAACTCACAACTTACACAAAAATTAGCTCAAAATGGATCAAAGACCTAAATAAAAAACCTAGAACCATAAAGTTCCTTGAAGAAAATGTAGGAAAATATCTTCAAGACCTGGTGGTAGGTGGTGGATTCTTAAATCTTACACTGAAAGCACGAGCAATGAAAGAAAGCATGGCAAAATAGGACCTCCTGAAACTTAAACACTTTTGTCATTCAAAGAACTTAGGTGAAAAGGCAGCCGACTCCATGGGAGAAAACATTTGGAAACCATATATCTGATAAATGCTTGATTTCCATTCTGTACAAAGAGATCATACAACACAGCAATAAAAGATCAAGCAAGCCAATTAAAAATGGGCAAAAAGTTTAAATAGACATTTGACCAAAGCAGTAATACAAATAACCAAATATCAAATGATAAAAAAATTTCAATATCACTAGCTACTAAGGAAATGCAAATCAAAACAGCAAGGAGATATCATCTTACACTGCATTAATGGCCATTATTTAGAAACAAACAAATAAACAGAAAACAATAAGTGCTGGAGTGGATGTGGAGAAATAGAAACACTCCACTGTTGGTGGGATTATAAATGGTGCAGCCTCTGTGGAAGACAGTTTGTCAGTTCGTCAGGAAGCTGAATATAGAACTGCCATATGATCCAGCAATTCTGTAATAGGAATATATCGAGAAGAACTGACAAAAGTGAAGTGAACAGACATTTGCACACCAATATTCATAGCAGCATTATTCGCAATTGTCAAAAGATGTAAACAGTACAAGAGTACCTCACTTGTACTGTTTACCCTTTGCATCTGACTTATTCAGATGCATCTGACCCTTTGCATCTGACTTATTTCACTCACTAGGATGTCTTCAAGGTTCATCCATGTAATAGGATGTATCAGAACTTCATTCCTTTTATGGTTGAATAATATTCCATTCTTCATTCATCTGCTGACTTTTGGGTTGCTTCCACCTTTTGGCTATTGTTAATAATGCTACTATGAACATTTTTGGGGTATATACACAGAAGTTGGATTTGTGGATCCGAAGATGTTTTCTATATTTATCTTTTTAAGAAACCATGATTTAATTTATCTTTTGTTTGATAACTGGAAAACTGAGCCAAATTCACTGCTCAAGTATGAGATGACTCACTAACTTCAGTATCTGTGATTAAAAATTCTTTGTGGATTATACATTCAATGTTATTTTATACTTTCCCGGCTCTTGGTTACTTTGTTGCTCGAAATTTGTGTTTAAAAAATATTCTTGTAGATTTATTAAGTTAAAAAGGACAGATATAAAGTCAGTTTTCTGTTTGAGAAATTTGCTAAATTTTCAAAACTGATGACAGAGGGGAAAAGAAAGTTAAAGTTGTAAGCTCAGAAATTCTGAAGAACAAAACTAAATCACCTGAACTTTCAGGTTGAAAAACAAAAGGACACATTTGTGTCAGAATCAAAATTTGTAAGGAACATATCCAAGGAACATGCCCAAACCAGAGAAGGATTAAGCCCTATAAAAACTACAATCCAGATCAAGTAAGCTCAGTATCTAATTAGATTGAGATGATCACACATTAACCTTTCCACCTAATAGAGGAAGAATAAATTGCTTTTCAAGGAATATATCAGGTCAAAGCTCTATGATTCCTCATACACACAGTCTAACATACCTAAAAAATTATTAGACATGGTAAGAAGTGGAGACATATGACCCATATTTAGGAAGAAAATATTATAGCAGTAGACCAAGATGACCCAATTTTTTAAAATATCAAAGAGTTTAAAGTAACTATTACATATTGTAAAAGACAATAATAAGAATAAATGAAAAGATGAATAGTATTAACAGAGAAATAGAGTATCTAAGAAAAAGCCAAGTAACAAATTTTAACTGAAAAAATAAGGCTATGAATTTTGGATTGGCAAAGAAGAGTGGACACAGCAGAAGAAATTGATGAAAGGCATCAACCAACAGATTCAATAGATCCAGTGGGGAAAAAGGGGGAGGGGGGAGTACAATGAAAACTATATCTTGAACACATAATAATCATTTTGTTGAACACCAAACACAAAAAGTATATCTTTAATGGAGCCAGAAAAAAATAGTTTCATCAAAGAAATGACAATATGATTAATGGCTTAGTAATAAACAGAAAATGTGAAAGCATGAAGACATTTAAAAATACTGAGAAGAGTCTACACCCTGGAATTCAATATCCATTGAAAATATCAAATATGAAGAAAAAGTAAGTCATTTTCAGATTCACAACAATTAAGAGAATTTTTACTTGACAAAATCCAGAGATATATCTTCAGACTGGAAGGCAATTTATCCCATTTAATAAAAGAGGGGAGAAAAGAGTAAGAAGGGAATGAAAATCACCAAAAAGGATAAATAAAAAAGAATCTTTATTTAAAACAAAATCCATAATAGCAACAAAAAGCAATGATTTCTGATGTTTTAATAAAAATTTAATAAAATTAATAACTTTTTTTTTTACTCAGTGTGTGGTGGTAAGGAATACCAAGATACATAGCAAAATTTGATGCTACTGCCTTGATTTGTGCTAAAGCTCACATGAGGTTTTATTCACAGTTGCTTTTACTTCCATCATAACAACATATTAGAACAATCTGAAAGCAGAGAAATATAGACTCAAATGCTTCTATTAAAGCATAAGAGAAATTTAAAAAAACATAAAACAATGCTATTCTTCTCAATTTGTTCTTTGTTTTGATTTGAAAATATAGTTATTTTTCATAAAATATATTTTTCATTAGTCTATTATTATTATTATGCAGTTATTATTATTTTTAAATGAGTTAAGAGGTATTTTAAATTTTTTTCAACTTTATATCTAAATTTGGTAAATATTAATAGTTGTAACTTAAATAAACACAAGCTTTTTGGGCTCTTTATTGTTGTGAAGATGTATGTACCCCAGAAAAGTATGTTCTTAAAGTTAACCCATTCCTGTTGGTGTAGAGCCAATGTTAGTAGGATCTTTTGGTGAGTAGGATCTTACCTTAAGTTAAGATGTGATCCACCTCATTCAGAAAGGGTCTTAATCTTGTTATGGTGTATTTTATAAGAGAATAAAATTAAGATGAAGAGAGAAAGAAAGCCTCAGAAGCAAGAACCTGAAAGTAATGATCTCAAGAAGAGAAGGGAGAGATTAGCAGATGCTGTCATGTGTCTTGTCTTATGATAGAGGAGTCCAGGAGTTTCAGCAGCCAGCATTCAGGAAAAAAAAAAAACAAAAAACATCATCCTGATGATGTCTAGATTTGCATATTCTCATGGCTTCAAAACTGTTAGCATGTAACCTAATAAATTTCCGTAGTTAAACCCAGTACATTATATGGAATCTGCTTACTGCAGCTTAGCAAACTAAAACAGGGTCCTCAATCACTTTGAAGAGTATAAAGTGGTCTTGGACACAAAACTAGAGAAGTATTCATCTAAATTACCTGTGATTGAAGAATTCTATACCTTGAGATTTACAACTTTACTTGAATATGATGGTGTGAATATATGAAGATCAGATTCCTTGAAAAAATCTTTACACAGACTATTCCTACCTAACTTCACTTGGGACTGTCATCCTTTTTCCCCCACAGTGAGAAGTTATTTTACTAATTTTCTAAAGGCAGGCTGAGAGAGAGATGGTAACATGAGTAAGGGACATGGAACTTTGGGTCACTACTTCTTATAACTTACTTGTGCCTTCAGGGCATATTGATAACAAAGCCATTTGATGATGGAGTGCTGGTGTGCATACCCAGACATAAGTTGTGGTGGGTCAAGAAAGAATCAATCATGAAGGGCTTCTCAGATAGCATGGTAAATTGGTGGCCCTTGGTCATACATTTAGTCCCTACAAAGATCCATTAGCAAGTCAAAATGTGGTTCTCAAAAGGAGAGTAGTATCCGGAAAAGATGGCCAGTCTTTGCTCCAAAATCCACCTTTGCAGACCTGCCCAAATGTCTAAACAACATCTCTTTCTGCCACTGACATTTCATACACCTTAGAATCAGTTATCATATGGCCCAAATGGCAGAGAAGTTTGCCTGGAAACCTGCACCTGTTGAAAGTCTTTCTCTTCTTCCAGGCCTCACACAAAAACAGCAGGTTTTTGGGTAACTCAGTGAATGGACTGGATTAGCACACTCAGATGAGGAATACATTGCCTCAAAATTGCACAGCAGCCAACTAGGCATTGTGATACTTTTTTGGTTGTAGGAGGCACCATATGCAAAACCTTATCCTTCAGCTTACAAGGAATATCTCAATATGTCCCACATCACTGGATGCTTAGAAATTTTTCTGAGTTGGAACACCCTGAAATTATTTTGGATTTATCTCTCACTCTCTGACACTCAAATGCTTTACAATAAATATAGTGATTGTTGCTTGTTGCTCCCTAAATTCATTTAGCTTAATGCCATCAATATAATTGATCACGTGATTTTTGTGGAAGGGAAAGGTGATCAAGGTCTCTGCAGACCAGATTATGACATAGTGCTGGAGAACTGATACACTTCTGACATAGGGCAGTGAAGGTGTATTGTCAGCCTTGCAAGCTTAAAGTAAACTGCTTTTGGAAGGTCTTTACTAACAGATATTGAGAAAAATTTAATTAGCCAGTTCAATAGCTGCACATCAGATACCAGAATATGTGCTAATGTGTTCAAGCAATGATACCTTCTCTGGAATAATAGTTACAATTATAGTCACCACCTGGTTAAGGTTAAGACAATTTGCTGTTATTTTCTAAGATTCATCTGTTTTCTCCACAGTCTGAATAGGAAAGTAGAAAGTGGATGTGGTAGGAATCACCACCCCTGTCAGTGAGACTTACCTTGGAATATATGTTCCCCAAAGTAACAGAGTTAGACTCATTTATAATTTCCCTACACATGGCTCTTCTACCATGTTTATTTTGAACCTATAGTTAGCACCATACTCATTAAATATATGTCCCAGAGGCTTAACTCTTCATCCTGTTCATATACTGGTTGAGCCCTGAATGTCAGCAGAGTTACAGCCAACACCTACTTTCCAGTTCATTGGACTCACACAGGACAACTAACAAAAGAATGATGATGGACAATGTTCATCCCTAAAACAGAGTATGTCTGCAACTGCAAGCAAGACAGTTTCATTCTTCTACCTATGGCATCTAAGCCCCTTCTCAATCATAAACAGAGTGGGTATCACCATCCCCAAATCCTCAAGATTGAGGAATGAACAAACATAAAAGTGCAATGCAGCTATGGACTAAAGTAAACTTATTATTATTTTAGCAATGGAAGAATTGTAAAATTGATATAAAGGCAGTGGTTATCAGAGGTTCTGAGGTGAGGGAGAGGGAAGAAGAGGTATAACATGGGGCATTTTTTAAACATTGTAATTGTTCTGCATGGCATTGCAATGATGTATACAGGCCATTATACAGTTTGTCAAAACCTATAAAATTATACAGTGCAAAGTGTAAACTATCATGTGAACTATAGTCCATGGTTAGTAGCAAACTTCAATATGTGTTCATTTATTTATGTAATCTGAAGCTTCTTTAAAAATAAAACATTCTCACTTTTAAAAAATCTCATAAGTCTAGGGAGTGAATTCTGAAAAACGAGAACCAATTCAGAAAATACAACCAAAATATGCATCAGTGAGTCCTCTCCAGGGAAACACACACACACACACACACACACAGAGGGGGAGGGGGTATTATAAAAATTGGCTTGCATAACCATGGGGACTGGCAAAACTAAATTTTGTATGGTTGGCCACAAGCTGGAAACTCCAATGAAGGTGAAGTTTAACTCCCCAGGAGAAGTTCTGTCTTAAGTAAAGACAGAAATTCTTCTTTTCTGACTTCTGAAATCCTCAGTTCTCGCTTTAAGACATCCAACTGATTGGAGGAGTAGAAACCCTCATTTCTGAAGGAAGCCTCCTTTGTTGATTGTAGATGTAATCAGTTTTAAATGCAAATAACTGATTATTTATATAAATCCTTCTGTATTAGTCAGAGTTCTCTAGGGAAACAGAATCAACAGGAGATATCTGTAAATAATATGAGGTTTTATAATAGTCTCTCATGTTACCATGGGGTTGCACAGGTCCAGGTTCCATAGGCAGGCTGCAAACCAAGGACTTCAATGAAAGTCCAGTGAAGCTCCTTGATGAGTTTCCTGGAGACACTGGTTGCCCAAAGACAAGTTGGGAAATTGTCTCTGGATGCTGAAATCACTTCCCTTTTTAAGGCATTCAACTGATTGGATAAAGCATCACTCATTGCTGACAGCAATCTCACTGGTTGATGCAGAGGCAATCAGCCATCTATGCAGTAAACTCACCCATGACTAAAGCTCATAAATGTCCTTGTTTCACAATTAGCCCAGTGCTTACTTGACCAAACAACTGGGCACAATTACCTGACCAAGTTGACACATTAGCATAACTATCACACCTGTTATGAAGTGCCAT
The DNA here is from genome assembly GCA_026826555.1 of Tolypeutes matacus. Classification (NCBI taxonomy): domain Eukaryota; kingdom Metazoa; phylum Chordata; class Mammalia; order Cingulata; family Chlamyphoridae; genus Tolypeutes; species Tolypeutes matacus. Next base: position 2,445,381 of record JAKSZT010000774.1, on the reverse strand, counting down.
CACAGAAACAATCAGGACAGTGCTTGCTTGACCATACCACAGGACACAATAACCTAGCCAACCAAATTGTCATGGAATTAACTAAGTATCATATATATATAATTTCTATAAGAAAGTTATTTCAAGGAATTGCATTATGTGATTGTGGGCTTGGTAAGCCGAAAATCATTAAAGCAGGCCAGGAGACAAAAAACTCTTGAAAAGAATAATTTGATATTGCAATACCAAGTGAAAATTCCTTCTTCCTTAAAGAAAATTCAGTTTTATTCTTAAAGTCATTCAATTCATTGGATAAGACCCACCCAGATTATCGAGGGTAATCTCTTTTACTAAAATTCAATTTATGAGAAATATTAACCATTTCTACAAAGTACCTTCAGAACAACACCTAGATTGGTGTTCAATTGAATAAACGTGTACTGTAGTTTAGTCAAGTTGACACTTCACACCTTCTAACCAACACATCTTCTAACATAAAAGCATACTAATTCATTATATTTAGTGATCATGGTGTATTGAGTATTTTCTGTCTCCATCTGTGAGATCCACAAAGACATGAGTCTGTTTTGTTAACTAAATTTTTCCTATAGCTTAAACAGCAATAGGAGGTGTATAATGTATAATAATACCTTTGAAGTTAATAAACTGATTAATTATGATCTAGAATTTGGGCAAGCACAATTCATCAAATATATGTGGTACAACTTGATAGGTCATACTATTATTTCATTGTTTGGAATATTCAATCCTGGATGTAGACTAGGTTTCATGAACGTCCTCAAGATCGTTTGATTCAACATAATGACAAGCTAGGCTGTGTTGAATTAGTGTAAAAGGGGTCAGCCCAACTTATTGGTGGCTGGTTTCTGCAAATAAGTGTTATAGTCAAGGATGATGGTATGGAATATGATTGTCTAATGACAAAAGGTTGGTAATATTCTGAAATAGCTGAGGACAAATGGGGGCACTTCACCATCAATGTCAAGGTGGACAATATTTAGTGTAAAGGGTTGTAATACTGGAGTAGTCATATTTAGCTTCTAGTAATCTATGGTGATGCCAAAGAAACCATGGTACTTTACCTAGGGATGTAGAGTATTGCTTGACTTGACTAACCATATAAGTTTGAGAAGGAAAATAATTAATAATAATAATAATAATAATAATAATAATAAATGATGTCAGTTGGTACAATAGAAAGAACAAAACTCCTTACCCAGTTTCTAGATCTGTGTTAGTTCTCAAACCCAGAGACTTTGATTACAAAGAACTTGAGGAAGGACCATGTGATGCCACAACAAATATACATAATAAACAGTACTCAATTCTTTAACCAAACATCTGAAGCCAGCTGATTAAGTGCATACAGGAGATAAGCCAGACCTTCTGAGGGCTGTTGGAATCTGGGTCTAAGCTGACACTGATTCCAGCCACAAAGCAGAATAAACAATGGAATAATATTTGATGATAAATTAATGTCATTAAACCTGAAATTTAAGATATGAAAGAGCACCACTCTGAATCAAAAATTCAAAATCTCTTAATGGAAATGACCATCAAATTGGAAATTTTTAAAATGAGATCTAACAACTTAAGGCATAATTTGAAAAGATAAAATCATCTCAGAAATGAAGAAAAAATTACAAGTAACCAAAGGAGAAGAGAATGACCAAAATTACACTAATGGAAATAGGGAATAAAGATGAAAAGAACAATGAAAATAAAAGCTAAAGTCAGTAATAAAAGGAATCAGAAAAAAAAGTTCTTATAGAAACAGGTAAACAATATCAAATATATGTACAATTTGAATCCCTGAAAAGTGAAAACATGACAAGTTAATATAAAATATACTAATTGAGTGAAGCAAGCCAGGCATTGAAGTATGAACAGTATATGACCTCACTAATTTGAATTGAGGAAAGTGAGCCGTTTCTAAGAACCATTGTCTGAAAGATAGGTTAACAAGGGAGAAAAAGAGAAGAATAGGTTGTGAGTCATCACCCATATGGACATATTCTATGGTAAAGTGATAGAGTATAGTTGCATATTGAAGGATAGGACAGGTGGGTAGTGATATTACTGGGATTGGTGGTGCAGGCTTAACAGGTGGGTAGATTAGGAAGGGCAGGTCAGAATACCCAGGGCATGTAAATATGAATCTTGTCATCCCATGAGTCAAGACAGGGGAGTGTCATATGCCCCAGGGGGATGGGGTGGAAGGGACAGAAAAGATCAAATGGGGTATTTAGTGGTCATGGAAAATGTTTTTCATTACCTTACAGTAATGGACACAGGACATGGTAAATATCATAAAAAAGTATTAAACTGTACCATCTAAATTGTCAACTATACTGTAAACCATTGAAAATGGTTAGTTGCTATGTTTCACTATCTGTATAACAGTTATAACAATGCTACAATACACACACACACAAGGTTTTAATATGGGGGTGGGAACAGGGAGGGAGGTTGGGTATGTGGGAATCTCTAGTATTCTGTGTGTGACTTTGCTGTGACCTAAAACTTTTTTGAAAATTAAATGAAAATTTTGGAGACCCTGGGGAATGAGAAGGGGAAGGTGTCATGGTACACACTGGACATCCGATAATGCAGTGATAAAAGGAGAAAAAAATAATTAAAAAAAATATTTTTTTCCAATTTTTTTTGAATGTCGCAATCTGTTAATTATATTTTATTTTTAGTTTTTTATCCCTGACTTTCCTGGTATTTTATCTCTTGCATTTAAGCTTATCATTATTATTTCATTTTCCTATTAATTGTATTTTTGGTTATTATATAGGCTTTATCTTCAAGGAAGGTTTAGATCACAGAAGGATTACAATGGGGGCTGCAGAGGATCATTGGTGGGGGCTGTCTGGGATGGGGGATTCATGGGAGTAAGTTCATCTGAATATACATGAAAGATATGTAAAATTGTTCAAATGATCAAGGAATGGGGCATGGTCACGGTGGGTAGAAAATCACTCAATAAATGAGGGAACACTGAATTCCCAGCCTGGAAAGCTCTGCCACATTCTCCAAGGGAGCAGCAACAGTCCCCTGAGTGCAGGAGCAGTGTCTGGCAAAATAGGATGGCCCATTGATGGATTCTTGCTATTGATGACTAGCCTTATGAGTCTTTGCTCTTGTAACTGAAACTTGGCCTACTGTTATGGGGTGCCTAAGGGTTGCCACCTGAGAGCCTCCTTGTTGCTCAAATGTGGCCTCTCTCTAAGCCAAACTCAGCATATGAGTGCATTACCTTCTCCACAGCATGGGACATGACTCCAGGGGATGAGCCTCCCTGGCAACAAGGGATTACTACCAAGTGCCAACTGGCAACATGACTGGAAAAAGACCTTGAATAAAAGGGGGAAAAGGAAAAGACAAATGAGTTCACGTGACTAAGAGACTTCAAAGAGAGTCGGGAAGTCATCCCAGAGGTAATGCTTACGCATATCTCAGGAGGATCTCATAGAAAACCAAAGTGGATAACATCCTACACAGAGGGGCTTCTGAGGGCTCTGGAGACTCCCAGGTCCTATATAAGGGGGGATAGCCCCAGAGATTGATGCCTTATCAGTGGGTTCTACTTTGGAATCTGTGCTCCTGAGAGTAACAGAGTTGGACTCAAAGAAGTCCAAACTGCACATGGTCCATCAGTCCCTCCTATTCAAACCTATATGTGAGGCTGGAGTTTGTAGGTGTACTTCCTCAGAGTGGAGCCTTGGGCCTGCCTATGTGCCAGCTGTGCCTGGATTCTTGGCCGAGCTGCAAATCCTACTCTACAGCTCAATGGACTAACCCAAGTCACCTGGAGAGGAGACGATGATGGACAACGGCCATCCCAGGGAATGGAGAAAGCCTGCAGCTGAAGGCAGGATAATCCCATCCACCATATCCATGGGATATAAGCCCACTCTCACTTGGAGGTGGAATGGATATCACCCTCCAGTCCCCTCAGGATTGGGGGAAGAGCTATGGACTAGGGTGGACTTAATGGTATTCTGTTGTAGACATATTGTGATTCAAGCAATGGAAGATATTATAACAGTGAAGTGGAGCCAGTGGGCACTAGATGCTTTCAGAGCAGGGAGGGGAAGGGAAGTTGTAATACAGGGGCTTTTTCAGGACTTGGGGGTTGTCTTGAGTTACATTGTGGTGATGGATATAGGCCATTTTACATCAGCATATACCATGCAGAACTGTGTGGGAGAGAGTGTGGTCTACGATGTGAACTGTGGTTTATGCTTAGTGGCAAAGCCCCAGGATGTATATATCCATTACAGGTGATGGGCTACACTAATAAAAGATGTTTATATGAGATATTATGGGAGGTATGGGAAGTGGTGAACATGGGAATCCTGTGTTTTTTTTGTGTGTGGCATTTGTGTAATCTAAGCATCTTTTAAAATATATATAAAAAAATAACATTTATCTAAGCAAATGCACATATATGCATATATATTTATATATCATTTTACAAATACTGGTTTGTATTGTGAAATATTTGATTTTTACCCAGAAAAAAAGAAAATGAAGAAAATGTTTAATAAAATGTACTTATGTGTTCCAGAAATATTAAAGATTGTAAAAATTAAAAAAAAAAAAGAATAAGAATGTTCTACTTTTACAAAGTGTTAAAAATATGATGATACACAGGAAAATTACAACTAATGTAATGGGGATGATAGTTAATAGTAATATTGTAATATATTTGTGGCAATGACAAAGAAGATACTATATCAATTCTAAGGGACAAAAATAGGGGGTATAAGGAGGTATAGTATTTTTCCATTTGGAGTAATAAAAATGTTTTAAAATTGAAAAAAAAAATTAAAGATGTTATTGATATATACAGAAATAAGCAGACACCAGAACCTAAATAATGAAACAGATTGTAATATATTTGCTAGTCTGATAAATTAAATAAGAGAAATCATAGAGTAATATCTGAATCCTTGATAGTAATACATAAAGACAACAATGGGAACCACATTTTTAAAAGGCTCAAGGGAGTAAATTGTCAGACAAAAAAAATGTATAGGGAAGCGGCTGTGGCTCAATCAGTGGGGCTCCCGTTTACCATATGGGAGGCCCCGGGTTCGGTTCCCGGGGCCTCCTGGTGAGGGCAGGCCCGCCCGCACGGCGTGGTTAGCTGACCCAGCGAGCACAAGCAGCAAGGGGGGGATAAATGAATAAATAAATAAAATCTTAAAAAAAAAAAAAAAAATGTATATATGGCTAATCTGTCCTTCAAGCACATCAGGATTACAGAAAAATACTTTTAATTATGTTAGCTTATATGGATGGTGTATGCACAAATGTTTCCTGAGAGAGGCCATGCTTCATACAATCAAGAACTAATTTGGGAACTTTCACCAACATGAAGTTGAAACTTGGATATATTGTATTTTATATTAAAGATAAAGAAAGAATAGTATGTACATGTTAATTATATGAAAAATTAAACACAACACATTATTTAATGGGCAAGAGATACAAAAACAGAAAAAGAAAAAAAATGAATGAAACTTCTATTAGGAATAGATAGGGGTCAAAGAATATAATAAAGCTAGTAACCCAAATAATGAAAGACCTAATTAATTTTTAAGGGGTGAAATAAGGTCATTTTAAAAAGAAAAATTAATAAAAATTTGATGCCAAATAGAAAAATAAAATAAAATTTAAGGAATTTAAAAAGGGCAAATTAAATATGTCCCAAGATTTAATTCTTCAATCTGTTCATATGCCACTGAGCCCTGAATCTCAGCAGTTACAGCCAACATCTATTTTCCAGTTCATTGGACTCACCCAGGATAACTAACAAAAGGATGATAATGGACAATGCCCATCCCCAAACTAGAGAGTATCTAAAACTGCAAGTAAGACAGTTCCATCCATCTATCCCATGGGATCTAAGCCCCCTCTCAATCAGAAACAGAGTGGGCATCACCATTCCAAAATTCTCAAGATTGAGGAACGAACAAACTTAAGGGAGCAATGCAGCTATGGACTAAAGTAGATTTATTATTATTCTAGTAATTAAAGAACTTGTAACATTGATATTAAGGTAATGGTCACCAGAGGTTCTGAGGGGAGGGAAAGGGAAGAATAGCTATAACATGGGGTACTTTGAGGACTTTGGAAATGTTCTGCATGATATTGCAATGACAGATACAGTCCGTCATACAATTTGTAAAAACCTATATAATTATATAGTGCCAAGTGTAAACCATAAACTATAGTTCATGTTAGTAGCAATGCTTCAATATGTGTTCATCAATTTTAATAAATGTACCACACTAATAAAAGATGTTGTTAATGGGAGAAAATGTGGCAAGGGGAGGGGGTTATTTATGTAACATTTATGCTTGTATACTAGTCTATTCCTCTGGATATGATACCTTTTGATTGTATTAAATACAGCTGTGGGGCCTTTGAGTAAATTACCTGTTAAGATTAGAGCATTTTGATTGGACTAAGTCATTTAGTGTGACTCAGTTTCAGTCCCCACCCATTTTTGGGGTCTCATATAAAAGGACACTCACTCAAGACACATGAGAAGAGAGAATTCTTTTATATTTTATTTTGCTTCAACACGTGGCAACTAACTTGGTGAGAAAGCAACTCTGAGTTGGACTTTTTATGGCCTTGTAGCTGTAAGTTTTTACCCCAAATAAATACCCTTTATAAAAAATCAACAGATGTCTGGTACTTTGAATCTGCAGCCCTTTAGTAGACTAATACAACCTGCATATGAAAATGTCTAATTTTGTCAAAAAGAAAGGATTTCTCTAGGACTAAATGACCATGACCACTGGACACAGGAACCCATTTGAAGGAACAACCACAGGCCTAATATGAATCAATTTGGGCATCAAAAATAAGTCTGTAATTGAATGAAACATATTGAAAACATAAAAATCCATGGATCTATAATATCCACATCTTACTCTAAAATTGATTTAGAGGAAGAACTCTAGTTACTCCACAGTTGTAAATGGAAAATTCTCTGCAGAAGAATGCTAGGTAGTAAATTGTCACAGCGTGGATTTTCAGTGAAACAGACAATGAAGTAAAATTTATATCAGGATGCTTATCAGGGAATGTTGTTGGAAAGGAGGTAGATGAAACAAGATTGGAAAGAGAGATTGAACTGTGATGCAGGTCTGACAGACTCAGTCCACCTCATAGGTAGTTTTGGAAATGTCCCGTGGTGATGTCACATGTTGACCTAAAATGGCAACGCCTTTGCTCTTTGGCTCCAATCAATCATTGGAAGTGGACTGCCTCTTGAACAGTGTGACCTTGGGCAAGGTGGCTTATGCAGCTGAAATAAATCCCTGAAGGAGAGGACAGCCAAAGAGTGTCTTCTGAATATACTCTCCACACCTTATACCTGGGACAGCAATTCATTCCTTTAATGAGGATCTGGACAATGAATCACCTTATGCACCACATAAATAGGAAATAAATTATAGAATTAGAAAATTAACAATTTGTAACTTCCAATAAAATTCAAAATTTGGGGAAAAAACCTTAGCAGGTGTGGTGTCATTTAGCTATTAGAGCCACAATAATTCTGTGTAACAATCATTACACATACAACAGATGCTCATGCATCTGGGGTTTTCAGCTGGGTGAATCTGCAGATCTCTGCTGGCCTCTCTGTCATGTGTGGAGGTTCCTTTTGTTGTAAGTTGAGCTAGAATTGCTTTGGAGGTTGACTAGGATGACTTGCCTCTGCTCCATGTTTCTCTCATTCTCTCATATGGCTGGCTTGGTTGTGTTCCTGTGGACTGCTTTCATGTATTACAACATATTAGTCTTAAATGACTTAGAGTTTTCACATACTATTTTTACCTCTTAGCCTATACTTCTAAGTCTTCTTCTCTAAGTTAATTCCCATTAATATTTCAAATTAAATGTCTTTTCTGACCTTCTAAACGTGTTATGAACTTTAAAAGCTCTTGAAATTTTCCATCTTTTTCCTTCATATTACTTGTCGTAATTACAATTATACATCCAATTATGTGGTTGGTTATTTAATGTCAAGCTCCCTCATTAAAGAGAGTAACCATTCCATGAAGCTAGATGAGTGCTTGACCCTAGCACTAGACACAACATCTGATACATATTGAGTAATGAAAGTGAATGCTTATTGAATAATTGAATTTTTAAAAGCACCAAAGTGAAGATTATTTTTTAATCACACAATTGAAAACCAGTTGAAATCTCTTGCAACATTTCTAACACATTTTATTTTATTTTTCCTTTTTACATAACAATTAAATAAATAAGTAGAGCAATTAGTCTGTTTTCCATGAATTTTTATTTCTAGGACTTTAGAATTTTTACCAAGCAGCTCTTCCTATTTGTCTTTTCTACCTTATTTAATGTAGTTTTTTTTTTTTTTTTTAAGACCCTGTCTTTGTGATTTCATTGTCCTGTGACTTGTCTACTTCTGTTAGTGAACCACATTTTTAATTGGGATAAAATTCACATGAAATAAAATTAATCATTTTAACAATTTTAAATACACAATTCATATTTTTTAGTATACACACAATATTATTCAATATCACCATAATCTAATTCCATAATATTTTAGTGATACAAAAAGAAAACAAATATCTCTCAGCAATCAAGCCCAGTTTCTTCCCTGCTCCCATCTACTGGCAATCACTAATCTACTTATTGTCTCTATGGATTTGCCTATTCTGGACAATTCCTACAAATGGTATCATAAAATTTGTGGCCTTTTATGTCTGACTTATTTCACTTAGCAAAATGTTTTCTTGTTTCATCCATGTTGTAGCATGTATTGATGCTTCATTCCTCTTTGTGGCTGAATAATAATCCATTATACTGATAAGTCACAATTTATCCATCAATACATTGATGGATGTTTGGAAACATCTTCTCATGTTCTTATCCATTTTTATATCTTCTTTGTAAAAATAGCTACTTAGTTCTTTTGATCATTTTTAAATTGGTCATTTGGTCTTTTTGAGGTTGAATTATAAAAGTTCTTTATATATTACAGACACTAGACCCTTATCAGAGTTATGATTTTCAAATATTTCCTCCCTTTCTGTGGATTGTCTTTCAATTTTGTTAGTGTCCTTGAAATAACAAAATACTTTAATTTAATGATGTCCAAATTATCTACTTTTTTTTCCCCTTTTGTTACTCAAGCTTTTATTGACATATCAAAGGATACTTGTCAAATCCAGATCATAAAGAATTACCTCTATGGTTTTGTAGCTTTAAAACAAGAGTTTCATAGTTTTAGCTTCTTCATTTAGTCTTTTAATATATTTTGAGTTGAATTTTGTATATGGTGTGATTTAAGGGTTCAATTACATTCCTTGGCATTTGGATATACAATTGTCCAGCACCATTTTTTTTTTTTAAGAGTGTTCCTTCCTTATTACATGGTCTTGGCACCCTCGTCAAAAGTAAGTTGTCTATTGAAACGTGGTTTTATTTCTTGGAATTCAATTCCATCCCATTGATCTATATGTCTTTCCTTGGGCCAATACTATAAGGACGACTTGTAAGAACTGACTCCATTCAATTTCTGTCTCCTCTGTTAGGCCCTGTTAAGCTAATCTTAGACTTGCAGCAATAGCTAACTAACTAAAAATAGAATACAGTTATTAGCTGTGGTCACAAACTAAATGTAAATTCTAGATACCCACAAATTAAGACTTTCCAGTTTTTAGCAAACTCAGTCAAGTAGAAGAATGAACTTAGCAGAACTTTAGCTCTGTATTATATAGTTGTAATCTCTCCCACATCTGAGCAGATTTAGACACCATTTTCTGTACATGCAATATATGACCAAGCATCTTAAAGCATGTAGTCCAATAGTGCATGTACAAGGTGCAACCCCATCTTATAACCCAATCCTTTGAACTTGTCTCTTATGCAAGCTAATATGATCCTGCTACATCTGCTATTCAGAAAGGCTGATTTGAAACTTTGTCTGTCTCCAGACCTCTGTCAGCTAATCTTTCCCTTATGTGACAAAAATTGGTGTGGATTCCAATTCTCTGCACTGGGTCAAAAGAACCCAGGAAACATATGTGGGTCCCCTTCAGTACTGCTCTTTCTTGATGAAACTTGTGTAATTTTGAAATTGGAAGAGTTAATCACCTTTTTTTGTATTTATTTTTCAAGAATGTTTTGGCTATTCTGTGCCCCTTGAAATTCTACATATATTTTTTAATTAGCTTGTAAATTTATACAAAGAAGTCAGCAGGGCTTGTGATTGTAATTGCACTGAATCTGTATATCAGTTTGGAGAGTATTGCCATCTTTTTTTTTTTTTAATATACATTTTATTTTTTGAAGATACTTAGGTCACATAAATGTTATGTAAAAAATATAGGTAATCCCATATACCCCGCAATCCATACATCTCACATTTTCCCACATAAACAACATCCTACATTAGTGTGGTATATTCATTTCAGTTGATAAATGCATTTTTGAGCATTGCCACTGGGCATGGATTATGGTTTACATTGTAGATTGCCCTCTCTCACACACAATTCTGTAGGTTATGGGAAGGTCTATAACGGCCTATATCTGTCATTGCAATATTATTCAGGATGATTCCCAAGACCCGAAAATGCCCCCATATTACACCTGTTTTTCCCTCTCCCTGCCCTTACAGCCTCCAGTGTCCACTGCTTCCACATCAATGTTGTAATTTCTTCTATTGTTAGAATCACAATAAGTCTATAATAGAACACCAGTAAGTCCACTCTAGTCCATAGTTCATTCCCCAATCCTGAGGATTCTAGGATGTTGATGTCCACTCCACCTCTAAATGAGAAGAAGCTTCTATCACATGGAGCCTACGGATAGGACTCTCTTGCTTGCAGTTATAGGCTCTCTCATTTCCTTGGTATTGAGGTTGTCCAGTCTCAACTCCTTGTTAGTTGTCCTGGCTGAGACCAACTACCTTGAGAGTAGGTTTTGTAACTCTGTTGAGGCTCAGGGCCCAGGTGGTACATGGACAGCCCAAAGATTTAAGTCTCTTAGATCTAAAACTCCAGCACCAACTATATTAAAAATGTTGTCTTCTCACCTATGTACATGACTGCATCTATCAATTATTTTATTTTATTTATTTATTTATTTATTTTATTATGGGTAAAAATCAAAATTCTCACAGTACATACAAACATTTGTAAAATGATATATAAATATATATGCATATATGTGTATTTGCTTACAAAAATGTTATATATATATATATATATTAAGAGGTGCTTAGATTACCTAAAATATTACACGGAACCCACTGGGATTCCAATGTTGCCCACCTCCCACACCTCCCACCACATCCCACACAAACATCTCCCACAGTGTGGCCCACCAACCTCAATGAACTTACACATCCTGGAGCCTTGCCACCAACCATAAACCACAGTTCACACTGTAGACCACACTCTCTCCCACTCAGTTCTGAGTGGTGTGTGCTGATTTAAAATGGCCTACATCCATTGCCACAACAGTACTCAGGACAACCTCCAACTCCCAAAGAAGCCCCTGTATTTCAACTGCTCATCCCCTCCCTACCCAAAAACTGTCAAGTGGCCACTGGCTCCACCTCATTGTTATAATTTCTTGCATTGCAAGAATCACCATATGTGAGCAAGAGAAAACCATCAAGTCCACTCTAGTCCATAGTTCTTCCCCCAATCCAGAGGC
>JAKSZT010000774.1:2379831-2423651 GCA_026826555.1 Tolypeutes matacus | reverse complement strand
AATTTATTTTTCAATTGTTGAGGTGACCTCACTTTATTTTTTTTTTTATTTTTTTTAATCCAAATGCAGGACCCAAAATAATTCCTCTTCTAGACCAACCCCCTTACGGAAGGGACCCTAGCTGGGCCCGTGGAATTTAATCAAGCACGTCCCACTTTCCGGACTCCCCAGGTTAGCTGACGCTCTGATGTTAGTCAGTGAGGAGTGCTAAAGATGGCGGATTCCGCCCCTTCTGGCGCCGAGCTCCAGCGTCACCAGGCTGCTCAGTAAATCAGTTTGAGTGCAGATTCGCGTCTGATTTCAGCCTGGTGCTGCTTCAGGTCGGCTTATCTGCTCCCCAAAGCTATGGGGCAGTGCAGGCAGCCAGATCGATGTCTAAAAATATAAAATACCCTTCCCTGTCTTCCAACCGAACCCTCCCTTCTTTGGGAAGTGTCCCTTCCTCCTGGCTCCGCAGCGGCCCGGGTCTTATCCCTGGGTGGCTTGGGAAATCAGCTGCGTTCCCTGACCAAAATCCCCCCTCCGGTTTACCGGGTGCTGACTAGCTCGTTTGCTCTGTTCACACAAGGTCCAAGGGGCGCCAGGCAGCCAGCTCCCCAGAAAATAAAACTTTTTCGCCCCCGCCCGCGGCTCCAAATGGCCGTTTTATTTTTTATTTCTGTAACCGCGGGGCTCAGCCGCCTGTGCCAACCTCCACCGGCAGCCTCAAAAGTCACGAATCTCCACCGTTAGGTCCACGCCGCCGATCCGCGCAGATAGATGTCCCAAGCTTCTCACTCCACGTGTGCACAGCACAGACCCCAGGGCAGGACCCCGTCCCCATTCTGCCTTGCTGTGGGAGCTTGCAGTGTGCGCCCTCTTACACCAACGCCATCTTCAGTCCCCTATCAATTATTTTAAACTACTTTAGTTCAACAATATTTTGTACTTCGCAGACTTCAAGTTTGCATGTATTTTAAGTATATTCCTAAGTATTTTACTCTTTTTGATACTATAAGAAATAATTTAATTTTCTTCATTTTAGTTTCAGCTTGTTCATTGTGAGTGCACAGAAATACAATTGATATTCTGTATTTATCTGATATCTTACAAATTATTTAAATTCCTTTATTTGTTCTAATAGTTTCATAGTGGATTTTTTTTGGATTTTTGGTATATAAGATGATATTCTATACAAAGAATGATTGTTTTATTTCTTCCTTCCTGATCTGGATGTCTTTTCTTTTTTTCTCTTGCTTAATGTCCCTGACCAGAATCTCCAGCATGACTCTGAAGAGATGGAGTGAGAGTGGACACTTCTGTTCCTCATATTAGGGGGAAGCATCTAGTCCTTCACCATGTCATATGATGTTAGTTCTGTGGTTTTCATAGATGCCCTTTCATGGTTATGGGAGTTATTTTTCTATTTTTACTAGTAGTGTTTCCATCATGGAAAAGTGCTGGATTTTTTCAAATACTCTTCTGGGCTTTAAGATGATTATCATGATTGAATTGTGTTTTATTCCATGTTCTCTTCTTCTCTTTCCCATACCCAATTGTTAAATCCCACTAATTACCACTGATTTCTTAATTGTTTTAAAAAATTCATGCTCTGGAGAAAATGAATTCCAATGAATTAAAGATCAGATGCATGGATTTCTCCAGAAACTAATACAATCAAATTGTAGACCCACTGAAAGAATAATTTCTTAGGTCATTTCATTTAATTATATCAGCAGGAGCATTCTTCCCAGGTTTCTTCTGCAAACTAGATGGCCAATAGTTCAGTATTTATCCTGAATCTCATTCCCATTGCCATTCACCACAAACATCACTGTTTGAAAAACCACACATAGGCTTCATTTTCTCCAAGCTCCATTGTATAGGAAGCCATTTCTTTGGGAAAAGATTAGGAGCTATCTATTTGAGACCTGCTTCTCAACCCAAGCAAAATCTCTAAGCCAATTTCTGGGAGTCAGGAGAAGCTTTCAAGTTTTGCTATGAATGACACCCATATTCTGAAAGATGTGCACACAGTGGGGGAAGGGTGGAGGCAGTTGCCAAACGGGTCCTCTGCATGTCTCTTCTGTCAAGGCATGACTACACTGGAGCAGGGAACAAAGATGATCAGGAACACAGTCTTCTTCACCTGCCAGCTGTCCTTTCCATAAGTAGGAGCTGGGCAGCAGAAAGAAGCCCCTCCCCATTCCATTAGTTCTTGTGAGAGACTTAGTCTCAGCAGCAGGTAGCTGGATACTGATAAGAAAAGAAAAGCTGATGTATTTTTCCTCTCAGTAGGAGTATTCTGGGTGCCTATGGGCAACAGAAAGACCTACTTTTTTTCTGCTGTAGTGATATGGACTTGAGTCTCTGTTTAACTGCCCTGAGGTGAGAGAGGAAACTTATCTGGGTTCAAATTCTATAAGGTCTCACCTTATGTAACAATGTCAAAGATGTTCTTAAATGTTTCTCCATTCACTGCCCCTAGGGCCATTTTCAGTGGCTGTAAATATTTGCTTGTTTGTTTGTTTTTAATAGTTTTCACCAGTTTCGCCTGGAGTGTATCAGTGGAGGTCCTCATGCTGTCATGCTGAAAGTCAATCTATTCAGCTGGTTGTGCATGATATGATGTCACCAACTAGAAGGGAAGGTCTGTAACTTTACCACCCCTTTTAAGAGTAATCCTGAAGGACAGTGGTGAAGAGAATTCTTCTATTGGACAGAAATTCAGGCAGTATATTTGGATGCCAATTTTGGATAGAAACATGGATGTATGTTGACATTGTTGTGCTGAAAATAAGGATTTTTAAAAAAGGGGTGCAGAGCAAGTTTATTGAGCTAAATTTGCATTAATGCAAGAGCAGCACCAAAAGATGTTTCTGCTTAAATGGGTGAGCTGGGGCAGCAGCCTAATGGCTATTTGAAACAAAAGAAGTGGGGAGGGATAAAGGAGGCATGAGTTATGGTTATTACAGGGGCTCTGGGGGTGCTTAAACAGGGTCCTTGAGGCCCAGTTTGTTAATTAGCTAGCAGGATGTCGATGTAAGATTGTGGCCATTTGGTGAAGACCAGCAGACTTTGCTGGTGTGGGCATGATCTCTTTGTTAGGGTTCTTCCTCCTAGGCTGGAACAGGGATTTTTATCAGTACTGGAAATAATTATTGGCTGGAACAGGGATTTCTGCTTCAGTTTACCAGTTTTTTTGGTTTGTTTGTTTGTTTTTTACAATTCCCTTGATAAAATGGAAACTCAAGCAAATCAAGATGTTAAAATCATTGGTTATTTCAGTTTCACAACATGAATAGTTACTAATGGCTTGGTTACCTGGATAGGACTAGAATGCATAGAATCTGAAGATTTGAGCTAAAATAAAAACTTGAGCAAAACTTGGTTAGATCTAAGAGAATTCTATTGAATCAATTCATGAACTGGGGAGATTCCATTCATCATGAACTAGAGAGGCATTCTACTGAACAAAGAGAGCAAAGGGATTTTATAGACAGAAAAGGGGAGAAAATTTTATAGCAAAGTAAGTGCTTCCAGGACCTCTTGTGCCTGATAACAGAATGGTGGAATGGCATGCAGAAGAATTCTATATGGCTCCCTTTGTATTTAAGGTCAACTTTCCCTGGATTTTGGAATCAAGATGTGAAAGTGAAATAGCCACTCTTATTATTTCATATGATAGCTTATTTACAAATATTTGTTTCCCGTCCTTACAGTTTGAGCTTTGCTTGGTTGGAGATCTTGTTCCTAAGAAAGGATACTTCCATCAGATTAGAAAATATTTCCATGAAATTGGAAATTAGTATTGACTGTCCACCAATTGAGGTTTTTTTCTAGGGAATAAGCACAGCTACCAGTATTCTATATTAGTATCAGTAAATATGATTTAAATAGAAATCAATGGGAATTAAGAAGAATCTTTCAATCTGATTAGTGTAACCTACATATCTGTTGAACGTATAAACACAAGGTTTTGATATAATGAAGGAAAGGTGCTAATATGTTTGAATTGAGAGCATATACTACTTGACTGATGTGTTGGCAAACTTTATAGTAAGACAATATAAGCTGTATTTTAATTCTTTTGCCCGACTAGTTTTTGAATATCCAGGAAATCCATACAATTAGTACTTTACAATCAAGTTGGTCTTGTTATGACATACAAATTATAAAGATATCCAACATCCTGGGTAGGTAAAAAGTTCCTTAAAACATTGAGAGAGAAAATAGAACAAAACAAAACAAAATAAAACATAGAATGAGGAAAACACATCGAATGAATATGTATTCCCCTAGTAATATATAGAAATAGCCAAATAGTTGACTGCCAGTTGTTTAAAACTATCTGCACATAAATGTGGTTAAGTGGTGTTTCAGTCCTGATTTATAGTGCATGACCAAAGTAGATTGCAAATAATTCCATTATTAATGATTATTTTTTATATTTTGCTGTATTAATGTATATATT
Source organism: Tolypeutes matacus (assembly GCA_026826555.1). NCBI lineage: Eukaryota > Metazoa > Chordata > Mammalia > Cingulata > Chlamyphoridae > Tolypeutes > Tolypeutes matacus. The sequence continues at coordinate 2,419,198 of JAKSZT010000774.1, read as the reverse complement.
CTGGTATTTTTCATTGTCATCATCTATTTCACATTCATTGCTGGAAACAAATTTTCTATTGCATTGTGCAGTAGCATTTAATAAGGGAATAATCTTGGAAGGTAAATTGATCTTTGAATCCTTAAGAACAAATAAAAAAAAATAAATTAGCATGAGGAAATTTAATTCATGCTTTTGAATTTCATTTTCTTTTTGACAATGTAGGGAAAATGATAAAAGCACTTAAGGAAATAAATATAATGATATATAGTTGGCAGTCAAGGATCATAACTGTATCATTTATATGGTGCCCTTTATTTATATTATTCCCATATTGATAGAAATCAAAACTGTATGTCCCTTTTTAAAAAATTTTATTTTCATGATTTGAACTGAATTTCAATTCTGTTAATTTATAAATACATAAGAAAATACACCATTTTAATTAAGATTTAAAAATTTTAAATACATTTGGAGTATGACAAGATTATTCTATACACTCTAACCAATAATAAATATTATAGTACTTCAATGGAAAAATTGTCTTCTATTCATTAACATATATTTGTCATGGATGTATGATCACTATATTTGTATATATAATGGTAGTACATACTGTACTTTCATGAACTGACCGTATAAGGCATGATCACTGCTCTCAGAAAGAATGAATTTTAACCAAATGGTTCATAAAAATTTAAAAGATAAATTTCAGACCTGGAGCCAGAGACAACTAAGAGAGAAAGAATCAGGCTTCTTAAAAATGTTCTTTTCCATATTGCTTGTATTGTGTTGATGCATAACAAACACAAAATAACATCTACTGTCATTGCCTATAGATGTTATCACTTTCAATTCTTCCTCATTTCAATTTTTCTTCACACTTTTTTTAACATTAGTGTATGGATAGGAAGATAGATATTTAGTAATACAGTAAAAAAGTTAAGTACAAAGTTTGAGGAAAAGTTTCAATGTTATGGAAAAACCTGTCTTTCTATGTGGTTAGGAGAAATTTCAAGAGAAATTAATTAAGATGCAATCCAAAAAAGAGTGATATATTGCATGGCTGAAAGAATTAAAGTTTTTCATTGAATATATAGTTAAAAGAATAGGAAGATTGATGAGAAAATTCCTCAATTAAAAAAATTATTTGTGTTGGGATTTGAGAGGAATGTGTTAAGGTATTCACTGATTAATTAATATATTTAAAATTCCTTAATTATATTAAAACTTCTCCTGAATCTGGAGGCAGGCATGGCATGCAGACATAAATGAAATGCCTAGGAGTTTCAACTTACATTACTAGGTATTTATGTTATGAACTAGAAGAGCTCAAAGTGAGATGTTTTTGACTGTTAAATATTTCCCTTGAAATTTATTTAGCTGCTTAGAAATCACTTCATAGGATTTTTTATCTGTTTTATTTCTCAAGGAATAAATGGATGTTTTTAAAAGTGTTGTGACAACAGAATTAAAAACAGCAAGAAATTCGTCCACCCACGTGATGCTTAGTGGCCACGCATAGATGAAGATGTGCGGCACAAAGAAGAGTAACACCACAGTGATATGGGCAGTGCAGGAAGAGAGTGCCTTCGATGAACCAGTTTTAGAGCTTTGGCAGACAGTTAAGAGAATATATGTGTAGGATATGAGCAAAAGAATAAAGCCCATCATGTTTAGGTTGCCACTGTCAGCATTCATTTGTATTCCCAATGTATAAGAATCCATGCGTAGAAGCTTGATCACCAGTGGTATATCACAAAAGAAGCTGTCTACATCCTTGGGGCCACAGAAAGGCAGCTGTGCAATCACCGCCATTTGACTCATGCCATGCAAAAAGCCAATTGCCCAGGAAGCCAGCACCAACCAAATGAAATTCTGCAGGCTCATAATGGTGGACTAGGGCAGGGGCCACATAGAGGTCATAGGCCATAACCACAAGTAGCACTATCTCACTTCCTGCAGTCAAATGGACAAAGAAAATTTGGCACATACATCCTCTAAAGGAAATGGTCTTGGTTTCCCTGAGAAAGTCTGTGATCATCTTAGGTGTGGTGACTGAGGAAAGCAACATATCAACAAAGGACAGGTTGGCCAGCAAGAAGTACATGGCGGAATGGAGATGGAGGTCAGTGATGATTAAGTTTATGACAAAAATATTTCCAAGTATTGTGGCCAGGTAAAGAATTAAAAGTATCATTAAGAGCAAAACCTGCATATTCCATGAGTGGCAAAGTCCCAGAGCACAAATTCTGACACAACAGATTTCCTATATCCATTTATTCCGTTTTTGTCTCCTATAAATTTAGAAAGTTAGATAGTCAGTTAATCGGTTGGGCATAGAAATTTAGTTTAAAATTTGGTGTTTATCTAAGACTTTTTATTTTCATATGAAAGTGAAAAGTACAATCATGAGACAAATCTTTGCAAACATGCACAGTCTGTGGCTGAAAATGACATTATATACCTAAGATTGGCTTCTCAAGAAGCACATCGAGAAATGATATTCTTATAGAAAACGTTTATCAGTGGGATACTCTCAGAAGAAAAAAATGAGGAAAGTAGAATACGGCACAGTCATAGGGACAAGAAAGGTTTGGTGTCACCTGAAAGCTAGTTTCTGTCCACTTTCCCCGTAAAATGAATCTTAGTGGGTCACCATCAACATCCATTTCACTAAATAAGTAAAACTAATGTCATCTTCTCAGGAAGATGATTGGAACTAATACTAAACTATAGAAGAAACGACATGATTCAGTATGACTGTTATTTTTGTATAATAATTCCATTAAGCCTCATGTGATTGTTTTCCATAAAATGTCATAAAATTAAATCATTAGGTTGTTCTAAAATATATGGCGTGACAAGCTTCACTGTCATAACATAATTGCAGCCTTTGGATATGCAGCACCTCTCTTGTTGTACTGGTTTGAGTCTATTTTTTAAAGCTCAGAAAATGTTTTTAAGCTAACCCATTACTGTTTATATAAACCTGTTGTATGTGGGAAATTTTGGTTAGATTCAATTAAAGTACCTTTTAATTAGATTACAATGGATTAGATGGTTTCAGTTAAAGGCCTTTGATTAGACTGCAAGAAGCATGATGGGCCTTAATCCTCTCACTAGGAAAGGATCTGTGGAAAGTCAAATTGTCTGATGGTTGGGACTCATGTTTTCTGTATGCAAAACCACCAAGCTTTTTGCAGAATCTGTATAAATGAAAGCACTGTCAGCCTGGAATAAAAAAGAAGGAAAGGGGAGAGATTGAAGCAGAAATGACATCAGGGGCAAAACTACGGAAGTTGAGGTCTGGACTTAAGACATCTTCTAGAGCCAGGAGAAGGACCCCACCCATGTGTACAAAAGAGTGAGTTTCCCCCAGCATTTGAAGAAGGTGGTTCATCTGCCCACTGTGTAGGGATAGTTCTGCCACTCCAGGTTTTAACACTGGGGTTGTGGAGACTTAGTTCACCAGTCCATTGTTCTATAAGCTTTTAATCTAATAAATTCCCATTCAAAAAGGCAACCTATTTCTGGTATTTTGCTTTGGCAGCCTTTAGCATACTAAGATATAGGGTATTAGGATTATTTATTTAGTCTGGAAAATAGTCATCTATATGACTATTTTCTGCCAGATTTTAGGACCAACTGAAAGACTTTTTGCTTTTAATTACAAAGTAGAAATGCTGCAACCAGTAACTACTGTAGCTACTAACTATTGTTAAATATTCCACTTTTTATTTGAATTCAAAACAAAACATTGATTCTCTGAGATGGTCCACAAAATTGACAAAGGCTTAGCTAGAATGACAAAGAAAAAAAGAGAGAAGACACAAATAAAGAAAATAAGAATAAGAGGGGATATATTTCTACTAAGCCTCCTGCAGTAATAAGAGAGAGCATAAGAAGATACTAAATACTACTGTATGCCAAAACAGTAGAAAATTTAGATGAAATAGACAAATTCCTAGAAACACATGAACCACCTACACTGATGCTAGAAGAAATAGAATGCCTTAATAAACCTATCTGAAGTAAAGAGATTGAAACTGTCATCTAACATTTCCAAACATGAAAAGCTTAGGAGCAGATGACTTCCCAGGTGAATTATAGTAATCATTCAAAGATGATCTAATTCCAATCTTGCTCAAGCTCTTCTAAAAAATCCAACAGTTAAGAATGCTATCAAACTCATTCTATGAAGTCATTACCCACATATCAAAACCAGATAAAGATAGTATGAAAAACAAAATTACAGTCCAGTATCTCTAAAGAATATAGATGTAAAATCTCTCAAGCAAAATACATGCAAACCAAATCCAAAAGCACATTAAAATAATTATAAGCCGCAATCAAGGATGTTTCATCCTAGGTATGCATGGGTAGTTCAACACAAGAAAGTCAATTAGTATAAACACAATGATAAATTGTAGGGGGAAAAAGTCACATGATTCTTTAGATTGATGCAGAAAAGGCATTTGACAAAATACAGCAAACTTTCTTGATAAAAACACTCCAAAAGATAGGAATAGAAAGAAGCTTTCTCAATATTAAAGTGCATATATGAAAACCTTACAACTAGCAATGTACTCAATGGTAAAACACGGTAAGCTTTCCCACTGAGATTAGGAACAAAACAAGGATACCCACTGACACCACTGTTACTCAGAATTGTACTACAAGTTCTAGCTAGAGCAATTAGTCTACATAAAATAATAAAAGGAACTGAAATAGAAAAGGAAAAATAAACTTGCGCTATTCGCTAAGATATGACCCTATATCTAGAAAATCTTGAAAATCCACAACAAAGCTCCTACAACTAATAGACAAGATCAGCAATATGGCATGATAAAAAATTAATATTCAAAAATCAATAGCATTGGGAAGCGGCTGTGGCTCAATCAGTAGGGCTCCCGTTTACCATATGGGAGGCCCCAGGTTTGGTTCCCGGGGCCTCCTGGTGAAGGCAAGCCCGCCCGCACGGCGTGGTTAGCTGACCCAACAAGCACAAGCAGCAAGGGGGGGATAAATGAATAAATAAATAAAATCTTTAAAAAAAAAAATCAATAGCATTTCATGCAAAACTGATATGCACTCTGAGGAGAAATTCAGGGAAAAAAAATCTATTTATAATAGAACTAAAAGAGTAAAATATTTAGGAACACACTTAACTAAGGACATAAAGGACCCATATGCAGAATACTACAAAGCATTGCTAAGAGAAACCGAAGAATACCTAAGTAAATTGAAGGACAAACCATGTTCATGGGTTGGAAGATTAAATATTGTTAAGATTATACTCTTACTCAAACTGATTCCATTAAGAATTCCAACAGCCTCCTTTGCAGAAATGAACAAACCAATTATTAAATTTATTTAGAAGAAAATGGGGACACAAATAGCCAAAAATGTCATTTAAAGAATGAATTTGGGCACTGTCACTTTCTGACTTTAAAGCATATTACTTAGCGACAAGGGTAAAATCCCCATGGTACTGGAATAAAGACAGAAAGTTTGGCCTATGGAATCTAATTGAGATTTCTGACATAGAACTTCACATCTACAGTCAAGTGATTTTTGACAAGGCTATTAAGGCCACCCAGCTGGGTCAGACAGTCTATTCAACAAATGTGCTGGGAGAATTGGATAGCCATATAAAAAATAAAGATGATTTCTATATCACACCTTATACAAATAGTAACTCAAAGTGGATCAAAGACCTTAGTATAAAAGCAACTGCCATAAAACTCCTAGAAAAATATATACAAAGACATCTTCAATATCTTTTGGTAGTTGGAAATTTCTTAAGCCTTACACCTAAAGCAAGAGCAACAAAAGAAAAAAATAGATAAATGGAACCTCCTCAAAATTAAACACTTTTGCACCTAAAAAAGACTCTCCCCAAATGTTAAAAAAGGTAGCCATTTTAATGGGAGAAAATATTTAGAAATCACATGTCAGATAATATTTTAATATCCATGATATTTTAGAGATATTAAAATTAATCAGTAAAAAGACAAACTACCCAATAGAAAAATGGGCAAAACACTTGAAAAGACATTTGTCAAAAGAAGAAATACAAATGGTGAAAAATAAAAAGAAACACACATGAAAAATATTCAACATTACTAGCGATTAGGGAAAAACAAATCAAAACTACAATGAAATATCATTTCACCCTTATTAGACTGTCCATTATTAAAAAGACAGAAAACTGCAAATGTTAGAGATGATGTGGACAGAAAGGAATGCTTATTCACTGTTGGTGGGAATGTAGAATGGTTTTACATTTCCTAAGGAAGTTGAATAAAGACTTCAATGTAAAGACTAAGAAAGGATGTATAGTAAAAGTTTAACCCAACATCTGGTATATAAATAGCTCCCTATAGATTTAATAATTTTTTCCCCTAGACTCTTTGCTTATGGTGAGTTAGAGGTGGGATTTTATGATTGCATCAACTATTGTTACCTTAGAATCTAACATATAGTATACACTGAATAATTTTTTTTATTTAGGAATTAGGAAATTAACTGATGAGCTTGAGAAGGAAACTAATGAGTACTTGGAACATCTCAGAAGTGATCTGGCATATAAGTGCAATGTCATAATGAAACTCCAAACCAAATTTACACATGAATTTCTTCCTAAGTTCCAGTCTCTGCTTCATCACATCCCTTTAGAGGCCTTGTCTATCTCTCTATAAGACCTTCTGCTTATTCCTCTTCCCAATATGACCCACCATCATAAATTTCTTTGGACCACCTTGTGAAGTGAGGTGGCATTTATCACAACAAGATAGTAATAACGACCCTGCTCAACATGTTTTTATCTTGATATGCGAGCTCAAACTTAAATTCCATTTTTGCACAGCCAATAATAAAAAACAAATGGTCTCACAATCACCTGAAGAGAGAAGAAAGCAAGTCACCAGCTCTAAAAACCTCTCTACTATCCTTAAACCATCTACCCCCAGGTGCAATATCCAAATCCACATTGATATTAAAAAACCAAACTGTCACAAAATACTCTAGCCCTGGAGCAACAGTTCCACAGCTGACAGAATCCCTATAAGAATCACCTGTTAAGGACTTTCAGGGTTTCCCTTTACTAATTGGACACTACCTAATATTAATAGCCACTATATTATGAAGTTGCACACTTGGATTTTATAGAAATTTGTGACCTGATTCTTCTTATGATGCTAGGAAATCAAAGAGCATTTGCCCTTCAAGATATTTTCTTACCTGAATACATTGCCTGTTACTGCTTCTGAACTGGTAAGCAGAGTAGAAATGACTAAAATCATTAAATTTACCTGTTATATGCTCCCACAAAATAGCAATTGTTTTATGAACTTATTAAAATCAGTTTATAAGAGCAGAGTTTCAGATTTTGGAAAATGCCTCAGAAATTCTGGAAAATGCCCCCAGCCCCCAAATAAGAAATAAACTCAAAGGTGTGAAAGCAAACTCAGATGATTTATGTTAATTTTCTTTTAGTGGTGCTGGTAAATAGCAGAAAATAAATAATTTTAAATTTATTATAAAGAGGTGAGATTTTGGAGTTTTTATTACATACAAGGCCCTCTTTTCAGTACTAAGGTACCAATAGTGATTAAATCAAATAGCACAAAAGCTTGGAAGGAAAATAATAATATCTACAATAAGTACATCACAGTACAATGGAGCACAAAGGAGAGAAGAATCATTTCTGACTCAACAGAAGAAGCAAGGCTTCTGTTACCTTATTTAGACATGGACAGTAAATAAAAGAGTTTTACAAGCAAGAGAATGATTCATTGATTTGGGTATATTTATTTCTTCTTAACAGGTGGATAATGTCCTGTAACCTTCCATTCACCCTTTGTGAGGAGAGCTAGTGTGATGCTAAATCCAACTTTCAATATCCGATACTAATTTCAGAGAATCTAAACAGCTTTATGTCCCATAGGCACCTAAATTTAAGCTTTCACTATTTTATTGTTGCTGATAATCTCCCAACTAGTTCCAGGATGGAAATTTTAAAAGCCAGAGTTGTTCATCATAGAATTTGTAATGATCCAGGGTAGAATATATAAATGTTTGGAAAATACAATCCTGTCCTAGATGATAATGGTAATAGTAATAATAATAATACAGATCTATCATTGTAGTTATATTAAACTGCATTAACTTCAGATACGATTATTTGGCTTTAATTCTTCTTAAATTACCCTAAGCATCATTATCTGCACTTCTCTCTGCCTGTCTAATCTGATACGTATTTCTGTCCAATTCCTTTCTTCAATTGGAAGAGCATCGACTCAACACCCACTTTGTTTAATTATATGTTAGGCTGTAAAGCGAAGGTAGAAATGGAGTTTGGGAAGGGCTGGTTAGGTCAATGTTAGAGAAAAAATTTGGAACCTGCCATTTATCCAGAGGTCTGAGGAAAACAATGGGAGTCAGGGAGTCAAAACTAGGTATCATAAGATTTGGAGTGGGGGTAATGGGGAGTCCTAGGGAGGGAAGTGTTTGAAGAATCTTGATTACTGAGAGTGAAAATCAGAAAGAGAATTATAGTTCCTGTTGTTTTTATTGTTGTCTTTACTTGATTATAGAACATACATTTCATGGTCTAAGCTATGCCAGAGTCACCTAAATGGATAAGAATGAGAGGGAACAATCCATTTTCTTGCCTTGCAAAAGTATCCAGAATCGTTATTTTATCAAGAAAGTGAATTTTTCTTTAACAAGCAAAACATGCAATTGTTCATCACTCAACTCTGAGATCTTAAGTTTCTTCCCCACCAGAGTTAACAGAGGATGTAACATGTTCAAAGAGCTGCTGTGATAAATAGGGCTCTTTGGTTGTTACTGATCAGCAAATAAAATGTGTCCAGAGCTATAGGGCAGCCCTGGAGTCAGAAACCAGGGAAGCACCAGCTTCCTAAGTTAAAATATACTAGTGAGGTGAAGTCTTAGCATGCAGTCCTCCACCAGGCCATCCGCAGGGTGCAAAGGGTGAAGACACAACCTATAACAACTAAAGTAAACTGGGAGGATTTGGGGAGGAGTTCAAGAGTAGGGAGTCAGCAGCCTACATTCAGAAAAAACCAGAGTGCCAGCACAAGAAGTCCTAGAGCATGAAATAAATGTTTTCCCCAGAGAAAATTTGCAAATATTCTTTCTGGGTTGAGGCTCACAAATACAGGAAGGCAAGAGGAGGTGAGATTGCCCTTCTCTTGTGAGAAGTGTAGGAAATATGAGAGGCAACATTCTAACTCAGTTTGCTCCCTGCATTTCAAAATATGTCAGATAAGATACAAATGTATGAAAACTTCCAAGTTCATGGTTCAAAATATGAATTTTGTGTTTTATTGATGAAAAAATTTCTAAACCTTTTTTATACAAAAGTGGTCTTGACATGTAGAGACCTAAATTGTTGTGCAGTGGTACTCTGGTAAAGTATCATATACAGATCAATATTAAAAGATTAGTAGTTGATGCATATAATGGTAGAATATATTGAAGGTTATATTTCAGTTATGGTTAAGAAAGAGTTTACAAGCACAGGTAACATGTATTTAAACTTGACAAAGGCCAGCTGGGGTGAGCATAAAGTAGTTGTAAAAGTGGACTGTGAATGAGGACAGACATTTGATTACAGGTTAAAAGAGTGTTGTAAGTTGCTCATTTAACATAAGATAACAAGTAAAGAATGGAATAAGCTAAACAAAAAAGCAGTAGTGGAAGGGCAAGCATATTTTAAAAACAGTGTTGTAAACCCCTCAATTATAACAAGTAAAAAAACAGAAATAAGTTAAAACAAATGAGTAAAACCACTGTAGGCAGTGGATACAGAATTCTAAAACATTTTTTATCTCTCTCAATTCTTTACATTAATAGGGTTCAGAGAGGTCATTTTACTTATGCCTATGTTGCAGTTGCAGTAGGGTGGGGAATTGGGTCATCCAAGGGATTGACTGTGCTGCATTTCTGAGGTGGCAAACATGGCAGAAAAATGATGTTGTCTGTCTTCTGGGAGCCCATTGGCAACTGCTGAGTAGGAAACCTTACATATCACCTCTGCTGACAGGTAGCTTCCTCACACCATAGTGGCTACTTTCATAAAGGAATGAAAAAGAGAAAAATTTCCAAGAAGCCCAGGAAGAATTTTGGCAGGCTTTTCTTACTAGACTCAGAAACCATACAACATCACATCCACCATACTGTATGGATCAAGTCCAAGTTACTAGATCAGACAAAATTCAAGTGTAGGGAAATTATACAAGGGATTGAAAGCTGGGATATGAGGCACTTATTTGGAAACGACCACTAACTTGGCTATCCTAATGTATCAAAAATTCACCTTGCAGTAATGATTTAATAAGATGCTTTGAATAATGGGAATGTCTGTGGATCTGAAAACCAGGAGTCCAGGTATCATGGCAGTACACCAAGGGACCTGAACTGAATCTGGGGTAGAATTGGCAGGAAAAAAGAATACGGGTTTGGTGGCATCACATTGGTCAGGAGGCAAGAAAACAGATATGCCTAGGTGTTATAACTCTATCATAATTGAACATTTGACAAAAGGTCTAGGACCCTGAAGAACTCTTCATCAAGTGTTTGGTAATTAAATTTCAGGCTTATAAATAATGTTTTATTTCCATCAGTATAAGAAAAATTAAGTTGCAGGTAGAGTATTTCATGAGTGAAATAGGTGAAATAAATGAAAAGTATTTCATCCCTTTTCCTTTTCTAAACCTTCATAGTCTATTGCCTGGGCATTTGATGTCTTTTCTTTCATTGCTCATTGTTCACTTATTAAATGCAAACTCTAGTACCTCAGCTAGTCTGATGTGCTAAATATGGTTAGAAGTCACAGTGTATATTTAATTAATTATCACACTTGCCCTCACACCCACTCCCCCCATTAGTTAAAACACTTTCCTAAGAAAGTTCATAGATCCAACAGCTTGAATGTCCTTTCAACCCATTTCTCCCTAGGATTCCTTGAACAAGGGACATTCATTTATTATCATTACTAGATACTTGTGGTGGGGATTTCTTACTCACTCCACCTATCTTTTTTAACCCAGAATTTTATAATTTTGACACACTACCCTTTAACTCTTTTCACCATATTTTTAATCCCTAGAAATATTTAACCCATCGAGTTACACAATATATTAACCAGGAGTCAAGATATTTTTTTAACATATCAATTATATTGATATATAATAATAATAAAGCATGAATACATTCAAAGTATACAATCATTGGTATTTGATATAATCTCATAGTTGTGCATTCACCAATTCAATCATTTTTAGAGCATTTTCATTATTCCAATATAATAATAATAAAAACAATCAAACAACAATAAAAAGACTCATCACCTCTCAATCTCTCTATGCTTTCCCTGCCATACATAGCCACTATTCTATTTCAGTCTTTAGTTTATTTGTAATTATATTTTGTAAAAAGAGTCATACATGAAATATCACCAATATTAGTATATTACATGAGGTTTCAATATGTTATATAGTCCTATGATGTATATTTTTGCTTTCCTTCTAATTATATTACATGACCTTAGACTTACCCTTTCAACCACTGTCATACCCGTATAATAGCTCTGCTAGTTGCACACACTATGATGCACTTTCACCATTTCTATTCATTTCCATAGATTACAAACAACCTTTTTACCAATTCTGTACATATTAACCCTCAGCTTTCCATTTTCTACCCTCATTCTATTTTATGGTGACCTAAATTTAATTATTAACTCCAAATTTTTGCAATGTATTTATTTCATAATAACACAATCATACCATATTTTTCATTTTGTATCTAATTTGCTTTACTCAAAATAATGTCTTCCAGGTTCATGCATGTTGTCATATTCTCCATGACTTTATTTCTTCTTACCGCTGCATAATATTCCATTATGTGAATACACAACAAATTGTTTATTAGTTCATCAGTTGATGGACACCAGCGTTGCTTCCATCTTTTGGCAATTGTGAATGAAGCCGCTATGAACATCGGTGTGTGGATTTAAGTTTGTGTCACTGCTCTCAGTTCTTCTGGGTATAAATGCCAGGTCACATGACAAGTCTATATTCAACTTCCTTAGGAAATGCAAAACAGTCCTCCAGAGTGGCTGTACCATTCTACATTCCCAACAACAGTGAAAAAGCATTCCTTTCTGTCCACATCATCTCTAGCACTTGCAGTTTTCTGTCTTTTTAATAGTGAAAAGTCTAATTAAGCATGAAATTTTATCTTATTGTAGTTTTGATTTGCTTTTCCTTAATCACTAGTGATGTTGAATATATTTTCACTTTATTATTATTTTTTTTTTTTGCCATTTGTATTTCTTCTTTCAGTGATTGTCGTTTAAAGTGTTTTCCCCATTTTTCAATTGGGTAGTTTGTCTTTTTATTGTTGAATTATAATATTTCTAAAATATCATGGATATTAAACCATTATCTGATGTGATTTCTAAATATTTTCTTCCATGAGATGGCTGCCTTTTTTTTTTGCCCTGTGGACAGAGTCCTTTTTAGGTGCAAAAGTGTTTAATTTTGAGGGAGTCCATTTATTTATTTTTTCTTTTGTTGCTCGTGCTCTGGGTGAAAAGTTTAAGAAGCTACCAACTACCACAATATCTTGAAGATGTTTTCATACATATTTTTCTAGGAGTTTTGTAGTTGTTGCTTTTATATTTAGGTCCTTGATCCATTTTGAGTTATTATTTGTATAAGTTGTGAGATAGAAATCATCTTTCTATTTTAAATGGCTGTCCAATTCTTCCAGCACATTTGTTGAATAGACTGTCTGACCTACCTGGGTGGGCTTAACAGCCTTGTCAAAAATCACTTGACTGTAGATGTCTATGTCTGATTTCTTGATTAGGTTCCATTGCTCAATCTTTCTGTTTTTATGCCAGTTCCATGGGGTTTTTACTCTTGTCACTAAGTAATGTGCTTTAAAATCAGGAAGTGAGAGTCCTCCAACTTCATTCTTTTTAAAGACATTTTTGGCTATTTGGGTCCCTTTTTCCTTCAAAATAAATTTAATAATTGCCTTGTCCGTCTCTGCAAAAAAAAAAAAACAAAAAAAAAAAACAGTTGGGATTCTTATTGGAATGGAATTGAGTCTGAAAATCAGTTTGGGTAAGATTGACATCTTAAGAATATTTAATCTTACAACACATGAAATGGAATCTTCTTCAATTTATTTAAGTATTCTTTGGTTTCTTTTAGCAATGTTTCATAGTTTTCTGAATAGATGTCCTTTATGTCATTAGTTAAGTGTATTACTAAATATTTTCTTTTTGTTCTATTATAAATAGAATTTTTTTTCTGATTCTTCCTCACATTGCACATCAGTAGTATAAGAAATGCTATTGATTTTTGCATATTATTCTGTTATCCTGTCATATTTCTGTACTTGTCTATTAGTTTTAGTAGCTTTGTTGTGGATTTTTCAGGATTTTCTTGATATAGGATCATCTCTTGGTGAATAGTGCAAGTTTACTTTTTCCTTTCCTATTTCAGTTCCTTTTATTTCTTTATGTAGGCTAATTGATCTAGCTAGAACTCATAGTATAATTCTGAGTAACAATGGTGACAGTGGGCATCCTTGTTTGTTACTGATCTCAGCAGGAAAACTTACAGTCTTTTACCATTGAATGCAATGCTAGTTGTAGGGTTTTCATATATGCACTTTATCATATTGAGAAAGCTTCTTTCTATTCCTATCTTTTGGAGTGTTTTTATCAAGAAAGGGTGCTATATTTGTCAAATGCCTTTTCTGCATCAATCTAAAGGATCATGTGATTTTTTTGCCCTACAATTTTTCATTGTTTTTACACCAACTGATTTTCTTGTGTTGAACTACCCTTGCATACCTATGATAAAACCCACTTGATTGTGGCTTATAATTATTTTAATGTGTTTTGGATTTGGTTTGCAAGTATTTTGTTTGAGAGCTTTTGCATCTATATTCATTAGAGCTATTGGACTGTAATTTTGTTTTTCACACTAACTTTATCTGGTTTTGATATAAGGGTAATGGCTTTATAGAATGAATTTGATAGCATTCTTACCTGTTCAATTTTTATGAAGAGCTTGAGCAAGGTTTGAATTAGAGCATCTTTAAATGATTAGCATAATTCAACTGGGAGGTCATCTGGTCCTGGGCTTTTCATCCTTGGAAGGTTTTGGATGACTGTTTCAATCTCTTTACTTCTGATTGGTTTATTGAGGGCTTTTATTTCTTCTAGCATCAGTGTAGGTGGTTCATGTGATTCTAGGAATTTGTCCATTTTATCTAAATTTTCTACTGTTTTGACATACAATACTATTTAGTATCCTCTTATGCTCTCTCTTATTAACTGAAGGGGGCTCAGTGGGAATATACCCCCTCTTATTTCTTATTTTCTTTATTTGTGTCTTCTTTCTTTTTTTCTTTCTCATTCTAGCTAAGACTTTGTCAATTTTGTGCACCTTCTTAGAGAAACAACTTTGATTTTGAGTTCAAATAAAATGTGGAACATTTAACAATAGCTAGTAGTTACAGTAGCTAGTGATTGCAGCATTTCTACTTTGCAATTGAAAGCAAAATTCTTTCAGTTGTTTCTGAACAGAGCTTTGATCTCCTGACAGATATGCAAAATATAGACGACTATTTTCCAGATTAAACTATTCCTAATATTATATATCTGAGTATGCTAATATTATATATCTTAGTATGCTAAAGAGTGCCATAGCCTTATACCAGAAATAGATTGCCTTTTATTAAATCAGACATCATTAGGTTAAAAGCTTATCAACAATGGATTGACTACCTAAGGCACCCAACCCCTGTGTTAAAGCCTGGAGTGGCAGAACTATCTCTACACAGTTGGTAGAAAGACCACCTTTTCAAATGCTGGGGAACTTCACCCTTTCTGCACACAAGGGTGGGGTCCCTCTCTTGGCCCAAGAATATATCTTAAGTCCAGACCTCAGCTTCCATAGTTTTGATCCCTGATGTCATTTTTGCTTCAATCTCTTCCTTTCATTCTTTTTTTATTCTAGGCTGACAGTGGTTTTATTCATACAGAGCTTGCAAAAAGCTTGTTGGATTTCCATGCCAAAAACATGCAGAAATCATCAGACAATTTGACTTTTTGCAGATCCTTTCCACATGAAAGGATTAGGACCCATCATGGGTCATGCAATCAGATCAAAGGACTTTAACTGAAGTGATCTAATCAAAAGTAGGCTAATCAAAAGGTACCTTAATTGAACCTAACCAAAAGTCCCAACATACAATAGCTTTATATAAATAGGAATGGATTAACTTAAGAACCTACATTTCTGAGATCCAAAACAGACTCAGACCACTACAACAAAAGAGAGGCGCTGCATGTCCAAAGCCGACAATTATGCTATGACAGTGATACTGGCCACCATGTATTTTAAAGCAACCTAATGATTTAATTTTATGACATCTTGTAGAAAAGGATCACAAGAGACTTCAAGGGATTATTACACACAAAAAAACCTGTAATGTTGAATCATACCATTTGTTCAATATTTCAATATTTGTTCCCAATCATCTACCTGAGAGGATGACATTAGTTTTACTTATTTAGTGAAATGAATGTTGTTGATGATCTACTAAGATTCATTTTATGAGGAAAGTGGACAGAAACTAGCTTTCAGGTGACACCAAATCTTTTTTGTCCTTTGATTGTACCATACTCTACTTTCTTCACTTTTCTCCTGAGAATACCCCACTGATAAATCTTTTCTATAAGAATATCATCTCTGGGTTTGCTTCTTGGGAAGACAATCTTAGCCATATAATGTCATTTTTGGCCACAGAACTGTGCAAGTCTTGCAAGATTTGTCTCATGATTGTGCTTTTCACTTTCATATGAAAATAAAAAGTCTTAGTTAAACACCAAATTTTAAACTAAATTTCTATGCCCAACCAATTAACTGACTATCTAACTTTCTCTCTAGGTTATAGGAGACAAAAATGGAATAAATGGATATAGGAAATCAATCTGTTGTGTCAGAATTTGTGCTTCTGGGACTTTGCCACTCACGGAATATGCAGGTTTTGCTCTTAATGATATTTTTAATTCTTTACCTGGCCACAATACTTGGAAATATTTTTTTCATAAACTTAGTCATCACTGACCTCCATCTCCATTCCTCCATGTACTTCTTGCTGGCCAAGCTGTCCTTTGTTGATATGTTGCTTTCCTCAGTCACCCCAACTAAGATGACCACAGACTTTCTCAGGGAAACCAAGACCATTTCCTTTAGAGGATGTATGTGCCAAATTTTCTTTGTCCATTTGACTGCAGGAAGTAAGATAGTGCTACTTGTGGTTATGGCCTATGACCTCTATGTGGCCATCTGCAAGCCCCTGCACTAGTCCACCATTATGAGCCTGCAGAAGTTCATTTGGTTGGTGCTGGCTTCCTGGGCAATTGGCTTTTGGCATGGCATGAATCAAATGGTGGTGATTACACAGCTGCCGTTCTGTGGCCCCAAGGAAGTAGACAGCTTTTTTTGTGATATACCACTGGTGATCAAGCTTGTACGCTTGGATTCTTATACATTGGGGATACTAATGAATGTTGACAGTGGAAACCTAAACATGATGGGCTTTATTCTTTTGCTCATATCCTACACATATATTTTCTTAACTGTCTGCCAAAGCTCTAAAGCTGGTTCATCAAAGGCACTCTTTACCTGCACTGCCCACATCACTGTGGTGATACTCTTCTTTGTTCTCACATCTTCATCTATGTGTGGCCACTAAGCATCATGTGGGTGGACAAATTTCTTGCTGTTTTTTATTCTGTTGTCACAACACTTTTAAAAACATCCATTTATTCCTTGAGAAATAAAACAGATAAAAAATGCTATGAAGTGATTTCTAAGCAGCTAAATAAATTTCAAGGGAGATATTTAACAGTCAAAAAAAATCTCACTTTGAGCTCTTCTAGTTCATAACATAAATACCTAGTAATATAAGTTGAACTCCTAGACATTTCATTTATTTCTGCATGCCATGCCTGTCTCCAGATTCAGGAGAAGTTTTAATATAATTAAGGAATTTTAAATATATTAATCAATCGGTGAATTCCATAAAACATTCCTCTCCTATCCAAACACAAATAATCCTTCCTTGAGGAATTTTCTTGTAAATTTTCCTATGCTTTTAACTATATATTCAATGAGAAACTTTAATTCTCTCAGCCATGCCATACATCCCTCTTTTTTTTATTGCATCTTTACTAATTTCTCTTGAAATTTCTCATAAGCACATGGAAAGAAAAATTTTTCCATAACATTTAAACTTCCCCTCAATCCTTACCCTTAACTTTTTTTTTTTTAAATAACTGTATTATTAGTTTTCTATCTTCCTATCCAAAAAATAATGCTAAAAATTAGGAGGAAAATTGAACTGAGGAAGAATTGAAAATGGTAGCATCCATAGGCAATGACAGTAGATATTATTTTGTTTTCGATATGTATCAACAGAATACAAGGAACATGGAAAAGATTAATTTTAAAAAGCCTAATTTGATCTCTCTTAGTTTTCTCTGGCTCAAGGATTGAAAGTTATCTTTTAAATTATTATGAAACATTTGTTTCATAATTAATACTTCCTGAGAGAAGTGATCATGCCTTACATGGTAAGTTCATGAAAGTACAGTATATGCCACAATTATATATACAAACAGTGATAATATATACACAACAAATATATTTTAATTAATAGAGGACTATTATTCAATTGAAGTACTATAATATTTATTATTGGTTAGAGTGTACAGAATAGTCTTGTTATACTCCAAATATAATTAAAAATTTTAAATCATAATTAAAATGGTATATTTTCTTATATATTTATAAATTTACAGAATTGAAATTTAGTTGAAAGCATGAAAATAAATTTCAGAAAAAGGGATATGCAGTTTTGATATCTATCAATACGGGAATAAAATAAATAAAATGGCATCATAAAAATTATGTAGTTTTATATTTATTTTCTTAAATGCTTTTATGATTATCCTCAAAATTTAAATAAGAAAATAAAACTCAAAAATATGAAATAAATTTCCTCAAGATAATTTGTTTTTTATTTGTTCTTAAGAAGTCAAAGATCAATTTGACTTGCAAGCTTATTCCTTTATTAAAGATACTGCAGAACACAATGGAAAATTTATTTCCAGCAAAGAATGTGAAGCAGTAGACCATGACAATGAAAAATACCAGAATATATCCATTAATCCAGCAAAATATAAAAAAAAATAAATACCACTAATGGCCTCATTTTTATCTACTTTTATCATGCACTGTAAATCAGGAATAAAATACAACTTAAGCACATTTACATGCAGATAGTTTTAATGAACTGGCAGTGAATTATTAGGCAATATCTATACATCACCTGGGGTACACAATATACATATTCATTCATTGCATTTTCCTCATTCTATGTTTTGTTTTGTTTGTTCTGTTTTCTCTCTCAAAGGTTTAAATAACTTTTTACCTGCCCAGGATGCTGGATATATTTATAACTTTGTGTGTAATTATAAGATCAATTTGATTGTGAAGTACTAATTATATGGATTTCCTGGATATTCAAAACTAGTAGGGCAAAAGAACTAAAATACAGCTTATATTGTCTTATTTTAAATCTTGGCAACACATTAGTCTGGTACTACATACTTCAAACATATTAGCACCTTTCTTTCATTAGATCAAAACCTTGTGTTTATACATTCAACAAATATGCAGGTTACACTCATCAGATTGGCGGATTTTTCTTAATTCCCACTGATATCTATTAAAATCATATTAACAGATATTAATCTAGAAGACTAGGAGCTGTGCATATTCCATTGGAAAAAACCTGAATTGGCTGATAGTCAATCCTAATTTCCAATTTAATGGAAATATTGTCGAATCTGATGGAAGAATTCTTTGTTAGGAACAAGACCTCCAACCTAGCAAAGCTCAAAGTGTGAGGATGGGAAACAAATATTTGTAAATAAGCTATTATATGAAATATCAAGAGTGGCTATTCCACTTTCACATCTTGATTCCAAAATCCAGGGAATGTAGATCTTATATATTAATGGTGTCATAAAAAAGTCTTCTGCATGCCATTCCATCATTCTTAATCAGACACATGAGGTCCTGGAAGTGCTTACTTTGCTATAAAATAAGTTTTTTTCTTTTATCAAAATCAATATTATCCAGATGCCATGGCTTTGAATACATATTCCTTACATCCATGAACGGTGATGTAAATGAAGTTTCATGGTTAGGAGAAAATGCATGTATGGGATACGTGTTCACTCCAATAAAGACAAATTTTTATTTCCTCTATAAGGGAAAGGTGCCAAAATAATCAACCTACACTAGGTAGCTGATTGGGTGTCACAGTTAACTGTGGCCATATCAGGGGCTCCACATTACTGGACTTTTTCTGTTCTAGATTCCACATCAAGCTTTGTGAGAAAGTCCAGGTTGTTTACCAACACCTGGTATCCAATTCCAGACATTGTATAAGGACCCATTCAGCAAGCACTGGGGTGGCTAGAAAAAGAGGCTATCCTACATAGAACTTGTCATTTGTCTCCCTTATTATTAAAGCTACCCCTGCAATAGAAGCACTCTGTCATGACTTTAAATTTAACAACTCTCTTTTGATGTACCGTGCCCAATGAAATCAGCCACAGAACTCTTTCTCAGGTTTCTATGTCACCAATGATAAATAAAACTCAGTAGGCACAACAAAGAGGTGCTTTTGTTAAGAGAGAAAAAAAAAATCCAAGTAAGTTTCTGTTCTCAATAAATGCCAGGCTTGCCCAGACAGAATTTAAGTCAGCCAATCAGCTATCCCTAACTCTTTATTCATATGCTCCCCAACTTCCTCATTGCTGAACAACCTCCTGCAGTAAGCATATTAGGAAATACAGTCTGCATTAACCAATAAAAATTTCCTCCCAATTTTCTCCCTTTTTCTGTCTATAAAAGTACTTTGCTTATTTGTTAAGTAGACTTCTCTAGCTCATGATGATTGGAATCTCCCCAGTTCATGAATTGATTCAATAGAAATCTCTAAGATCAGACCAAGTTTTGCTCAAGTTTTTATTTTAGCTCAAATCTTCAGATTCTATTCATTCTCGCCCTATCCATGTAACCAAGCCATTAGTAACTGTTCATGTTGTGAAATTGAAATGACCAATGATTTTACCATTTTGATTTGCTTGAGCTTCCATTTTATCAAGGGAATTGTAAAAAACAAACAAACAAAGAAAACAAACAAACAAACAAACCAAAAAACAAGTAAACTGAAGCAGGCTGACATGCCAATAATTATTTCCAGTACTGATAAAAATCCCTGCTCCAGCCTAGGAGGAAGAACTCTAACAAAGAGCTCAAGCCCACACCAGCAAAGTCTGCTGGTCTTCACCAAATGACCACAATATTACATCAACATCTTGCTAGCTAATTAACAAACTGGACCTCAAGGATCCTGCTTAAGCACCCCAGAGCCCCTGTAATAACCATAATTTATGCCTCCTTTATCCCTCCCCACTCCTTTTGTTTCAAATAGCCATTAGGCTGCTGTCCAGCTCACCCATTTGAGCAGAAACATCTTTTGGTGCTGCTCTTGCATTAATGCAAATTTAGCTCAATAAACTTGCTCTGCACCCCTTTTTAAAAAATCTGTTTCCTTATTTTCAGCACAAAAATGTCAATATACATCCATGTTTCTATCCAAAATTGGCATCCAAATATACTGCCTGAATTTCTGTCCAATAGAAGAATTCTCTTCACCACTGTCCTTCAGGATTACTCTTAAAAGGGGTGGTAAAGTTACAGACCTTCCCTTCTAGTTGGTGACATCATATCATGCACAACCAGCTGTATAGATTGACTTTCAGCATGACAGCATGAGGAGCTCCACTGATACACCCCAGGCGAAACTGGTGAAACTATTAAAAACAAACAAACAAGCAAATATTTACAGCCACTGAAAATGGTCCTAGGGGCAGTGAATGGAGAAACATTTAAGAACATCTTTAACAGTGTTACATAAGGTGAGACCCTTATAGAAATTGAACCAAGATAAGTTTCCTCCCACTCTCCCCTCAGGGCAGTAAAATAGAGACTCCACTCCAGACCATTGCAGGCAAGAAAGTAGATTTTTCTGTTGCCCATAGGCACCCAGAATACTGGGAGGAACAATACATCAGCTTTTCTTTTCTCTTCAGTCTCCAGCTACTTAGCTGCTGAGGCTAAGTCTCTCACAAGGACTAATGGAATGTGGAAGGGCTCCTTTCTGCTGCCCAGGCCCTACTTATGGAACAGAGGGCTGGCAGGTGAAGAAGACTGAGTTCCTGATCATCCTTTTTCTCTGCCCCAGTGTAGTGGTGCCATGACAGAGGAAACAAGTCTAGGACACCTCTAGCAACTGTCTCCACCCCTCCTCCACTGAGTGCACAGCTTCTAGAATAATGGTGTCACTCATAGCAAACCTTGAAAGCTTCTGCCCACTCCCAGAAGTTGGCTTATAGATTTTTCTTGGGGTGAGAAGTAGGTCTCAAAATAGATAGCTCCTAATCTGTTCCCAGAAGAAATGGCTTCATTTACAACAGAGCTTGGAGAAAATGAAGCTTAAGTGTGCTTTCATAAGCAGTGGTGTTTGTGGTGAATGGCAATGGGAATGAGATTCAAGATAAAGGCTAAACTACTGGCCATCTAGTTTGCAGTAGAGTGTTGGGAAGAACCCTGCTCCAGATATAATAAAATAAAATTGACCTAAGAAATTTTTCCTTCAGTGGGTCTAAAATATGATTGTATTATTTTCTGGAGAAATTGATGCATCTGATCAATAATTCATTCCAATTCAATTTCTACAGAACATGAATTGTTTAAAACAATTAAGCAATCAGCTGGTAATCAGTGGAATTTAACAGTTGGTAGTGGTAAGGGATAGAGAAGAAAAGTACACAGAATAAAACACAATATCAATGATGAGCATCATTTTAAATGACAGAAGTTTATTTAACAAAATCCTACACTTTTCCATGATGAAAACACTCCTATTAGAATTAGAGAAAAACTCCCATAACTGTTAAAGCACATCTATGAAAACACCAGAACTAGCATCATATGAAACGGTGAAGGACTAGATGCTTACCCCTAATATGAGGAATAAGACCATGGTGTCCACTCTCACTGCTCCTTTTCAAAGTCAAACTGGAGATTCTTGTCAGGGACATTAAGCAAGAGAAAGAAAGATAAGTCATCCAGACTTCCTAGAAAGATAAGTTTCCTTTCTAGGAAGAAATAAATCTCTCATTCTTTGTATAGAATATGATCTTATATACAGAAAATCCAAAAAAAACCCACTATAAAACTATTAGAAAAAAGGAATTCAGCAAATTTGCAAGACACCAGATAAATAGAAAACATTAATTGTATTTCTGTGCACTTACAATGAACAAGCTGAAACTAAAATTAAGAAAATTATTACATTTTTTATAGTATCAAAAAGAACAAAATACTTAAGAATAAACTTAACAAAATACATGTAAACTTGAACTCTGCAAACTATGAAACATTGTTGAAAGGAACTAAAGAGGATAAAAATTTTGATAAACACTCTCATGTACATGGATGAAAAGATATTACATTGCTAAGATGGCAATATTCTCTGAACTGATATACTGATTCAGTGCAATTTCTATCACAAGCCCTGCTGACTTCTTTGTAAAAATTTACAAGCTAATTAAAAAAATCTATGTATAATCTCAAGGGACTCAGAAGAGCCAAAATAATCTTGAAGAAGAAATACAAAATAAGGTGATTAACTCTTCCAATTTCAGATTTACACAAGGAAAGTTTGATCAAGAAAGAGCAGTACTGAAGGGAACCCACATGAGTTCCCTGAGTTCTTTTGGCAAGGTCAGAGAACTGGAATTCACGCCAAGTTTTGGTCACATAAGGGAAAGAGCTTATTAAGCTGACAGAGGTCTGGAGACAAAGTTTCAAATCAGACTCTTTGAATAGCAGAAGTAGCAGGGCCATATGACCTTGTGTTAGGGAGGAGCTCAAAGGGTTGGGTTACAAGATAGAGGTGCACCTTGTACATGCTCTATTGGACATGCTCTATTGGACTACATGCTTTAAGATGCTTAGTCATACATTGCATGTACAGAAAATGGTGTCTAAATCTGCTCAGATGTGGGACAGTTTAGAACTATAATGAGCTAAAGTTCTGCTAAGTTCATTCTTCTACTCGAGTGAGTTTGCTAAAAAGTGGAAAGTCCTAGTTTGTGGGTATCTAAAATTTGCAGTTAGCTTGTGACTCACCTAATAACTGTACTCTATTTTTAGTTGGCTAGCTATTGCTGAAATCTAAGATTAGTTTAACAGGGCCTAAGAGAGGAAGACAGAAATTGGGTGGGGGCAGTTCTCGAAAGTGGTCTTATAGTACTGGCCCAAGGAGAGACATAAAAATTATTGGGATGGAGTTGAAATCTGAGAAATAAAACCAAATTTCTATAGACAATTTACGTTTGACAAGGGTGCCAAGACCATGCAACAAGGAAGGAACAGTGTTTTTTAAAAAAAATGGTGCTGGGACAATTGCATAGCCAAATGCCAAGGAATGAAATTGAAGTTTAGTTCACACCATATACAAAATTTAACTCAAAATATATTAAATGGCTAAATGAAGGAGCTAAAACTACAAAACTCTTGGAGTTTTAAAGCTACAAAACCCTGGAGATAATTCTTCATGACCTGGATTTACCACATATCCTTTGATATGTCAGTAAAATTTTGAGTAACAAAAAGAAAAAAAAAGTAGATGATTTGGACATCATTAAAATATTTTGTTATATAAAGTTGACTAACAAAATTGAAAAGACAATCCACAAAAAGGGAGGAATTATGTGAAAATCATAAATTTGATAAGGGTCTAGTGTCTATAATATAAAAAGAACTTTTATAACTCAACTTCAAAAAGATCAAAAGTCCAATTTAAAAAATGATCAAAATAATTAACTAACTACTTCTCCAAAGAAGATATAAAAATGGATAAGAAGCATATGAGAAGATGTTTCCAAACATCCACCAATGAATGAATTAATAAATAAATAGTGACTTATCCATGCATGTATTATTATTCAGCCACAAAAAGGAATGAAACACCAATACATGCTACAACATGGATGAAACACCATGGATTATGCTAAGTGAAATAAGCCAGACATAAACAGCCATAAAGTATATGATTTCATTTATATGAATTCTTCAGAATAGGCAATTCCAGAGAGACAGTAAGTAGGTTAGTGATTGCCAATAGATGGGAGCAGGGAAAAAATTGGGCTTGACTGCTGAGAGATATTTGTTTTCTTTTTGTATGGTTAAAATAGTATGGAATTAGATCATGGTGATATTGCACAATATTGTGAGTATACTAAAAAATTATGAACTGTATATTTAAAATGGTTAATTTTATTTCATGTGAATTTTTTTCCCAATAAAAAATGTGTAACTAACAGAAGTACACAAGTCTCAGGACACTGTAATCACACAGCATGTCTTTAAAAGCAAAAGACGGGGAAAAAAAAGAAAAAAAAAAGAAAAAGACATTAAATAGGATAGAAAAGACAAATAGCAAGAGCTGCTTGGCCAAAAGTTCTAAAGACCTAGGAAAACAAATTCATGTACCACATACGAATTTGCTCTACTTATTTACTTTACTGTTACATAAAATGGAAAAATAAAATAGAATGTTTTAGAAATGTTGAAAGATATTTCAACTGTTTTTTTTATTGTGTGATTAAAAAATAATCTTCATTATGCAGTGCTTTCAGAATTTAATTATTCCATAAGCATTCGCTGATCACCTACTTTAATTACTCAATATATTGATGACACACATCAGATGTGTGTAGTGCTAGGGTCAAGTGCTCATCTAACTTCATGAAATAAGTATTCTCTTTAAGGATGTAGCTACACATTAAATAACCAACCACATAATCAGATGTATCACTCTAATTATGACAAGTGATATGAAGGAAAAGATGGAAAATTTCAAGAGCTTTTAAAGTTCACAATATGTCTAGAAGGTCAGAGAAGTCATTTAATTTGAAAAATTAATGGGAGTTAACTTAGAAAAGAAGACTGGGGTTGTGCAGGCTAAGAGATAAAAATAGTATATGAAGACTCTAAGTCAGGAAAGACTACAATATGTTGCAATAAATGAAAGTAGCTCACAGGAACACAACCAAGCCAGCCATATGAGTGAATGGGAGAAACATGGAGCAGAGGTAAGTTATCCAGGTCAACCCCAATAAACTCTAGCTCAGCCTACAGCTAAGGGAAACTCCACACATGACAGACAGGCCAGCGGAGATATACAGGGCCACCAAGCTGAAAACCCCAGATGCTGTATGTGTAATGTTTGTTACACAGAATTATTATGGCTATAATAGTAAGATGACACCATATCTATTGATGTGCTTTTCCTGAACATTGAATTTTATTGGAAGTTACAAATTGGTAATTTTCTAATTCTATAATTTTTTTTCACATTTAGGTAGAGCATAAGGTGGTGAGCAGTCCAGATCCACATTAAAGGAATGAATTGCTGCCCCAGATATAGGGTGTGGAGAGGGTTGTCAGAAGTCACTCTTCAGCTGCCTTCTCCTTCAGGGATTTATTTTAGCTGCAGAAGCCACCTTGGCCAAGGTCACACTGTTCAAGAGGCAGTCCATTTCCGATGATTGATTGGAGCCAAAGAACAAAGGCTTAGCCATTGCAGCTCAACATGTGACATCACCATTGGACATTTCCAAAAATCTCTATGAGGTGGACTGAGGCTGTCAGGCCTGAGACACAGCTCAATCTCTCTTTCTTTCCAATCTTGTTTCCTCCACCTCCCTTCCAACGGTGCTGATATAAAGGACAGTCCCTGAAAAGCATCCTGAACACTAAATTTTACTTCAGGGTCTGTTTCACCAACAATCCACATTGTGACAATTTACTACTCAGCATTCTTCTGCAGATAATTTTCCATATACAAATGTGGAGGAACTAGAGTTCTGCCTTAAAATCAGTTTTAGAGTCAGATGTGGATATGATAGACACATGGATTTTTATGTTTTCAATATGTTACAATCAATTACAGGCTTTTTTTTTTAATGCCCAAATTGTTCCAAGTTAGGCCTGAGGTCGATCCTTCAAATGGGTTCCTGTGTCCTGTGGTCATGGTCCTTTATTCCTACAGAAATTCTTTCTTTCTAACAAAATTAGACATTTTCATATGCTGGTTGTATTAGTCTGCAAAAGACCTGCAGATTCATAATACCAAAAATCTGTTGGTTGTTACAAAGGGTACTTTTTGGGGGTAAAAACTTACAGCTACAAGGCCGTAAAAAGTCCAACTCGGTGTTGCTTTCCCACCACCTAGTTGCCATGTGTTGAAGCAGGATGGTCACAGAACTCTGGCTGGTCTCTGCCTTCCCTCTGGGCTTCCTCTTCCTCTTGAGGCAAGCTTTCTTCCTGATTCCAGCTGCAGGATGGCATAGGGCTTGTCTCTCTGCGCTTCCTATATCAGTCTCAGCTCACATCCCAAAGTAAGCTGTAAGTTATCAGGCAAAATGATTCATCTCCCCCAAGGCCTTAACCGTTTGAGCTTTCTCCCTTCTGTCACATGGCAGGATAAAATGTGGAAGAATTCTCTCTTCCCTTGTGTCCTCTTCAGTGAGTGTCCCTTTATGTCAGACCCAGCAAGCGGGCAATAACTCAACCTGAGTCAGGCCTTACTGACTTAGTATAATCAAAAAGATCTAATCTTAACAGGTAATCTACTCAAAGGCCCCTTGGTTGAATTTCATACAAATAGAAGGGTATCACACCCAGAGGAATAGATTAGTTTACAAACATAATCTTTATTTTTTTGGAATTCATAAAATAATAAATAATAATACAATAATAAAGTAATCTCAAAATGCCACACCAAATAAGTGGACCAAAGTAGACTTATTTTTGTTCTAGTAATGGAAAAAATTTTAACATTGATATAAAGTTAGTGGTCACCAAAGGTTCTTAGGGGAGGGAGAGGGAAGACAAGGTGTAACATGGGGTGTTACTGGGACATTGAAATTGTCCTGCATGTTATTGCAATGACAGATTCAAGCCATTAAACATTTTGTCAAAATCTATAAAATTGTATGCTGTGAAGTGTAAAACATAATGAAAACTATAGACGATGATTAGTAGCAATGCTTCAATATTTGTTCATCAATTGTAACAAATGCACTACACTAATTAAAAATGATACTAAATGGGAAAGTGTGAGAGTGGTTGGGAGCATATGGGAATCCCCCATATTTTCGAAGTTATTCTGTAATCTAAAATTTATTTGTCTTAAAATGAGGGGCTACTTAGACACCAGCATTTTTTCATTAGGTGTGATTCTGATTAATAAGTCTTATTTTATGTCTTTCAGTAGCCAAAGGTAGGATAGATATAAATAGATATATAGAGATATGTATATAAATACAGACATACATATTTGTGTATATGTGTGTGTATGTATACACATATAAATACAAAATCATAAGTTCATATAGACATTACATTAAAACATAATGCTGCAGAGTTTTAAATTAATCTCTCATATTTTGTATTTGTATCTGGTTTTTCATACATGGAAAATATATAGAAAATAACGTCTATTTTGTTTTATACTACATCATAAAACTGTTTCAAAATATCAATATCAATATCAGTAATGAAATAAGACTACTGAATGAAATACATTGTGAGTACTATTAATTTTACTCCTGTATTTTTCATAAGTTCTTTAATTTTAGGTTTTACTTCAAGACTTGTTTAATTATTTTTTCATTTCCAGAGGTCAGTAAGATTTTTGTTATTAATATCTACTTTAAAACATTTGAAGTCAGAAAATTTCATTTATTTTTTGTTTACTTTACAAAATAATCTGAGGTTTTCATTGTGAAGAATTGCATGTTTTCAGTTTCTTGAAAAGATGTGTTCTCCTTTATTGGGGTGAACAATCTATATGTATTCATATTATGAGATTTTCTAGTTTATTTTGATTTTTTGTTGAAGTATTTTATATTACTTATTTATTGGCAACTTGACCTATGTTAGATAGAAGAAAGTGTTTTAACATGTTTCATTCTTTTACTCTTTGCTTTGTTTTGTATTATTAATATGTCTTTCATAATATTGTGTTTTAATTTGCTTTTTAAAATTTTCTTAAATTTTATTTTAATTCCATTTGGCATAAAATTTTTGTTAATTTGTCTATCTTTTTTATAATGGCCTTATTTCACCCCTTAAAAATTAACTAGGTCTTTCATTATTTGGGTTTCTAACTTCATTATATTTTTTGACCCCTACTTATTATTAGTGAAGTTATCAATACATTTTTTTTCATTTTTCTATCTCTCTCCCATTAAATAATGTTGTGTTTAGTTTTTCAGATAATTAACATTTACATACTATTATTTCATGTTATTCTCATGTTTGTTTATCTTTAATGTAAAACACAATGCATTCAATTCTCAACAGCATTTTGATGAAGTTTCCCAAATTAGTCCTTCATTGTATGAAGCTTGGCCTCTATCAGGAAATGTTTGTGCTTACAGCCTTCCATATAAGCTCATATAATTAAAAGTATATTTATGTAATCCTGATGTGCTTGAAGGACAGGTTGGCCATATATGCAATTTTTGACTCACATTTTATTATCCTGAGTCTTTTTAAAATGTGGTTTCCATTGTTGTATTTGTGTATTGCTATCAAGAATTCAGACACTAATCTATCCTTTCTCCTGTTTAATTTTCTTGAACTAGCAAATATACTACAATCTGTTTTATTATTTAGATTCTAGTGTCTGCTTAATTCTGGATACATTAATATCATTTTAAAGTATCAATTATATTAAATTGTTGCATTTTCACTTTTCAGGGATTCAAATTATACATATATTGCATATTATTTGCCTATTTCTCTAAAACATTTTTCTGATCCTTTTTATTACTGTCTTCAATTAGGTTTTATTTTCATGGTTCTTTTTATCTTTGTTCCCTATAATCCATTATTGTAACTTGGGTCATTCTCTTCTCCTTGAGTAACATGTAGTTTTTTCTTCATTTCTGAGGTGAGTTTATCTCTTTCAATTTATGTCTTAAGTTGTTAGCTACCATTTTTTAAAAATTTCCATGTTGATGGTCATTTCCATTCAGAGATTTTGAATTTTTGATTCAGAGTGATGTTCTTTCATATCTTGAATTGTAGGTTTAATGACAATAATCTGTGATGCAATATTATTATATTGTTTATTGTTCTTTGTGGCTGGAATCAGTGTCAGTTTAGACCCAGGTTCCAACAGCCCTCAGAAGGTCTGTCTATTCTCCAGTATGCACTTCATCAATAGGCTTCAGGAGTTTGATTAAAGAATTGAGTACTATTTATTATAGATATATATAGTGATATCACAGGGTCCTTCTTCAAGTTTTCCATATTCAAAATATCTGGGTTTGAGAACAAATGCAGATCTAGAGACTGGGTGAGGATTTTTGTTTTTCCATTGCACCACCTGATATCATTTCTTTGCTTTTCAAACTTTTATATGGTTAGGCAAGTTAAGCTATACTTTGCATCCCAGATAGAGTACCACAGCTTCTTTGACATCATTATAAACCAAAGCAAGCTAAATGTGGCCACTCCAGTCTTACAACCTTTAACAATAATTATTGTCTACCTTGACTGATGGTGAAGTGCCCCCATTTGTCCTCAGCTATTCCAGAATCTTATCAACCCTTTGACACTAGAGAATCATATTCCATAGCATCATCCCTGACTATAAGCCTTATGTGCAGAAGCCAGTCACCAATAAGCTATGAGGAACCCTTCTACAGTAATTCAATCCTGCCTAGCTTGCCAGCATATTGACTCAAATGAGCTTGATGATGCTCATGAAGTCTATTCTACATCCATGATTCAATATTCCAAATAATGAAATAATAGTATGACCCATCAAGATGTACTGTGGTTGCCCAAGTTCTATAGCCTAATTAAACAGTTTACTAATTTTAGTAGGCATTATTATACATTTTACACCTCCTGTTCAATCACTAGGAATAATTTAGTGAATAAAACAGGCACTCATGTCTTTGTGGATCTCATAGAGGGAGACAGAATATACTCAATATATCATAATTACTAACATAATAAATTAGTATGCATTTATGTTAGAAGGTGTGTTGATTAGAAGGTGTGTTGTGTCAACTTGGCTAAACTATAGTACACGTTTATTCAATTGAACACCAATCTAGTGTTGTTGTGAAAGTACATTGTAGACATGGTTAATTTCTCATAAATTAAATTTTAGTAAAGGAGATTATCATCTATAATCTGGGTCAGTCTTACCCAATTGGTTGAATGACTTTAAGAATAAAACTGAGGTTCCCTTGAGGAAGAAGGAATTTTGACTCCATATGGCAGCATCAGATTATTCTGCACAAAAGTTTTTTGTCTGCTGGCCTGCTTTAATGATTTTGGACTTACCAGCCTCCACAGTCACATAATGCAATTCCTTGAAATAATTTTCTTACATAAATCATATATTTGTATATGTAGTGGCTTGTTATTACTTATGAATTCCAAAAAGAAATACAGATTATGTTTGAAAACTGGCCACTGTTTGGTACCTCTGGTGTGATAACGCTTTGATTGTATTAGCATCAGCTCAGATGTCTGATTAAATTATGTTAATATTAAGGCTCTGATCCAACCACATCATGAAAGTAAGTCTCAGCATCCAGTCCCAGCCCCCAGGAAGAGAGATGAGCCTGATAGTCTCCAGCTAGCCTTGTGAAGAGAACAGAGCAGGTGAGCCCAGAGGCAAGTCTTTTGCTAGCCTGTAGTTGAGATCAGAAGAAGTTGGTACCACAGATCCTTAAGAGGAAGAATGAAGGTTGAACCCTCACAGACATTGCCTGCCATCTTGCATCAATACATGGCAACAGACTTTGGGTGAGAAAGTACCTCTTAAGTAACCTTGAGTTGGACTCATTAGGGCCTTGTGATTTTTATGCTCCTACCCCAAATAAATGTCCTTTATAAAAGCAAACAGAGTTCTGGTACTTTGCATCAGTATCCTTGGGTAGGTTATTGCGTCCAGGGGTTTGGTCAAGCAAGCACTACCCAGATTGTTACTGTGAAGGCATTTCATAGAAGGATTTACATTATTAGCCAGTTATTTGCATTTATAACCAATTACAACTACAATCAACAAATGAGACTGTTTTCAGCAATGAGGGGATTTTCCTCTTTCATTAGTTGGAGGTCTTAAAGTGAGAACTGAGGATTTCAGAAATCAAAATAAAAAAAAATTCTGACTTTAAGACCGAAGCTTTTCCTGGGGAGTAAAACCTCACCTACATTGCAGTTTCAAGCTTGTGGCCTCCCTACAAAATTTAGTCTTGCCAATCCCCATGGTTATGCAAGCCAATTTCTATAATAAATACCTCTGACTGTTTGTTTGTGTGTGTGTGTGTGTGTTTCCCTGGAGAAGCCTCACTGATGCAGATTTTGAATGGGTCTGCAGGTAGACAATCTTAATGTTGTATTGTCTGAATTGGTTTTGGATTTTCCAGAATTCATTCCTAGTCTTATGTGATTTTTAAAAAAGGAAATGTTTTATTTAAAAAGAACCTTTAGATTTCATAAATGTTACATTGAAAATATAGGGGAATTCCCACATGACGGCATCTGCTGAGCTCTCTTTTCTCTCCCGGGTATCATTGCTTTTGGGTTCTTGCTTCGGTAGCTTTCCCTCTATCTGAATTTCATTCTCTTATAAAGTATACCATAAGAGTATTAAGACCCACACTGAATGAGAAAGGCACATCCTAACAAGGTAAGATCCTACTCACCAAAAGATCCTACTTATTAATAGATCCAGAGCCACAGGAATAGATTAACTTTAAGTATATACTGTTCTGGGATGTGCATACAGCTTCAAACCATCACAAAGCCCAAAGAGCTTCTGTTTATATTTTATATCTATTAAATCTATCAATTAAGAAATAAAGCTTAGAAGATTAAAATATCTCAATTCATTTTAAAATAATAATAAATTCATTATAGGTTCATGTAAAAATATATTTTATGAAAAATAACTATATTCCCAAGACAAGAAAAAGAGCAAAGTGAGAAGAATGGCATTGTTTCACATTTTTGCAAATTTCTTTGTCCTATGGTTTAACAGAATCATTTGAGTCTCCTAATGGTTTCTGCTTTCAGACTGTTTTAATATGTTTTTATGATGAAAGTATATGGAGACCATATGGTTTTAAAAGATACATATTTGGATAAAGGAGGATTAGTTCAATTTTTTTGTGCAAAAAAAAATGAGAATAAAACTTCAGTTGAACTTTAGCACACAATAAAGCAGTGGCATCAAATTGTACTATGTACCTTGGTATTCCTTACCACTGCACAGTCACAGTAAAAACAGTTATTAATTTTTATTAAATAATTTCTACAAATATAAAAAAATCAGAAGGCCTTATTGTTTTTTTGTTGCTATTATGGCTGTAGTTTTAAATAATAAAGATTCTTTTGTATTTATTCTTTCTGGTGATTTTCATTCCCTCTTACTCTTTTCTTCCCTCTTTTATTAAATGGGATACATTGTTTCCCAGTTTGAACATGTATCCATGGATTTCATCTGGTAACAATTCTCTTAAATGTTGTTAATCTGAAAATGTCTGGCTTTTTCTTCATATTTGTTATTTTCACTGACTATTTAATTCCAGGGTGGTGGTGTTTTCTCAGCATTTTAAAATGTATCCCCCTGTCTTCAGGCTTTCACATATTCTGTTGATTACTCAGCCATCAGTCATATTCCCTTTTCTTTGATGATACTGTTTCTTTTTTTCTGACTGCATTAAAGATATATATTTTGTGTTTGGTGTTCAACAAAATGAATATGATGTGTCCATTGTGTTGTCTTCTTTGCATTTTTCCATTTTTCTGTCCACTGCCTTTCTTGAATCTGTGTGTTGAAGTATTTCATTAATTTCTTCTGCTGCTGTGCCTATTCTTCTTTGCCAATCCTAAATTCATAGCCATATTTTTGCAATTAGAAAATGGTGCTTGGCTCTTTCTTAGATATTTTATTTCCCTTTTGAAATTATTCACCTTTTCATCTTTTCTTATTATATTCCTTTATAATATAAAACAGTTACTTTAAACTCTTCATACTTTCAAAAATTGGGTCATCTTGGTCTACTGCTATAATATTTTCTTTCTAAATATGGGTCATTTGATTCTGCTTCTTACCATGTCTGATATTTTTTAGGTATATTAGACTTTGTGTATAGAAGAGTCATAGAGCTCTTACCTGATATATTCCTCAAAAAGCAATTTACACTCTCTCTATTAGGCAGCTAGGTTAAGGTGTGATCATCTCAATCTAATCAGATACTGAGCTGATTTGAATCTAGATTGTAGTTTCTATAGGACTCAATCCTTCTGTGGTTTTTGCATGTTCCCTGGATATATCCCTTTCAAATATTGATTCTGACTCAAACAGATCCCTTTGTCGTCAACCTGAAAGTCCAGGTGATTTCGTTTTGTTCTTCAGATTTTCTGAGCTTACAAATTAACCTTCTTCTCTCCCTCTGTCACCAGCTTCAAAAATTTAGCAAACTTCTCAAGCAGAAAACTGACTTTATGTTTTTCCTTGTTAATTTAATACATCTAGCAAACATATTTTATAAACTCAAATATCAAACCACAAAGTAACCATGAGCAGGAAAAGTGTAAAATAACATTGAATGTGCAATAAATGAACAATATTTCCTCTAAGATTTGAGCAGTGATTTGGGCTCAGTTTTCCAAGTATCAAGCAAAAGATACATTAAATCATGGTTTCTCTAAAACTAAATCTAAAACTATCTTAAGATCCACAAATCTCACTTCTGTGTATATACCTAAAAAATATTGAAAGGAGGTATTCAAACAGGTATTTGTACACCAATGTTCATAACAGCATTATTAACAATAGCTAAAAGGTGACAACAACCCAAATGCCCATCAGCTGATGAATGAAGAATGGAATATTATTTATCCATAAAAAGGAATGAAGTTCTAATATATGCCACTACATGGATGAACCTTGAAGACATCATTGTGAGTGAAATAAGTCAGATGCAATGGTTCAGATAGCATATGGTTCCACCTATATGAAATACTTAGGATATGCATATTCACAGAGACAGAAAATAGAGTACAAGTTACCAGGTCAGGATATGGGAATGGGGGAATGGGAGTTAATGCATAACAGTGTAGAGTTTCTGTTTGGGGTAATGGGAAAATTCTGGTACTTAATGCTGGTGAGTGTAGCACATTTTAAATGTGATTAATCCCAATTAATGTGTACCTAGGAGAGGTCATGATGTGAAAGTTTATGTCATATATATGTCTCTACAATTTAATAAAGAGTAAATAAGGAGATAATGACAATTGCATGCAAAAGATAATCCTTGACTGGATCTAAAATTCAAGGAGAAAATATCCAAAAGGACATTTTTTAACAAAAGAAAACTTGGAGGATAGACAGTAAGTGTTATATCAATGTTAAATTTCTTGAACCTGATGACTGTACTTAAGTAGTTACCTTTAGTGAGTGTCCTTGTTCTTAGTAAATGTACATGGAAACATCCCTGAACATGGAAGTTCAAGGAGTATGTTATGTACAACCGTTTTTCAAGTGTTTAGAAAAAGGATGGAGGTGAGAATGAAGTACAAATATAGCAAAATTTTAAAAGTTGGGGGATCTGTATATCTGATGGGGGAGTATGTTCAAATTCCCGTATAGATTTTGCATAATTTTTGCAACTTTCCTGTAAGTCTGAAATTATTTCAAAATAAAAATTTATTTATAAAGATCAATTAAATCAGTGTCATAATTTAAATTGATGAGTTAACATATATATCATGTAATACATACATTTAGCAAGAAAATTATACAAGTTACTAATAAAAACTTGTCATTGAATAGATTGACCAGTGTAATTGTTGGATAATCATAATGTTATCCATGAAATGATGAGGTAAACATCTATTTGAGGCCAAGATGGCATTAGTGTAGGAGTGCACACACTGCAAGCTCCCAGAGCAAGGCGGATTGTGTGGGGGTCTGTGCTGTGTGCGCGTGGAATGAGAAGCTTGGACATCTATCTGTGCGGATCAACAGTGTGGACAGACCGGTAGAGATTCATGAGTTTTAAGCCTGCCGATGGTGATTGACATAGAAGGCTGAGCCCCGCGGTGAGGGAGAAAAACTATAAAATGGATGGTTGGGGCCACGAGCAGGGCTTGGCAACCACGAGTCAGGGCCTAGTGGGAGGGGGCACTCTCTGAGGGGGTGCTCTGGTAAAGGGGCAAGAGAGTTTTATTTTCTAGGGATTTGGTTGCCTGGAGCCCCTTGGAACTTGGGTGAACAGAACAGCTGGAATGAATCAGCACCCAGTGGAGGAGAGGGGTGATTCTATTCGGGAAGGGAGTTGAGTTGCCTGGCTGCCCAGGAATAAGCCCCAGGCGGCCATGGAGCCTGGAAGAGGGAACACTCTCCAAAAGAGGGAAGGTTTTGTTGGAGGAGAGGGAAGGGAATTTTTTTTTTTTTTTTTTTTTTGCCATCTATCTGGCTGCCTGGACCACCCCATAGCTTTGGGGAGCAGATAAGCTGACCAGAAGCAGCATCAGGCTGAGAGGAGAGGCGAATCTGCAGAGTCAAACTGATTTATACAGCAACCCGGTGACACTGGTGCTCGGCTCCGGAAAGGGCGGAGTCGACCATCTTTAGCACTCTGCACTGACTAACATCAGAGATACAGCTACCCTGGGGAGTCCAGGAAATGGGACTTGCTTCATTAATTTCCACGGGATCCCCTCCATAAGGGGGTTGGTCTAGAGGAGGAATTATTTTGGGTCCTGTATTTCGCTAAAAAAAAAAAAAAGTGAGGTCGCTTCAATAAATGAAAAATAATTTTTTTATAATTTAATTTAATAGCTAAAAGATGTTTCAGGACCTGCATATAGAGCCCTGTGGGGAAATTTATTTATAAACACAAGCAGGCAGACGTGGACCCTAGGGGAATCATTGACCCTCCTTAGCTCTGTTTGACTGCTTGCCTGTGTGGTTCTTTGGTTTTTCTCTGTTTATTTCTGGTCGCTTGCTTTTCTTTCCTCTTTCCTCCCCACTTTCTTTTTTCTTTCATTTTTTAAAATTAGGTGCTGCTAGCTTGTCGCTTCTTTGCTGTGCTTCTTCTTCAGTAATTTCCCACTCGCTGTCTATATTGATTTTGTATTCCAAACTATCGCTTATCATTCCTTCATCTTTCTGCCTTCTGCTTTCTGTTGCAGCTCTTAGATACAACATGTTTTCATAGGCTCACAATTTAAGGGTGTCAATTTCTATTCCATCTATTTTGTTTTCTTCTTTATTTTTTATTAGTATTAACTTTTTCCTTTCAGCCCTTTCTTTACTATTTCTCTCCCTCCTCATAATTCTAGCCTTCTAAATCACTATATATATATTTCTCCATTTGTTTTCCCAGTACATTGTAGGAACTCCACTTTATTTCTTATTACTCTACATGCCTACAGAAGTTAAATATTCATCTCATTAAGTCTCATTTGGTCCCTCTTCTAACTTTTATCAATATTACTATTAGCCTTCTGCCTTCCATACATTTTTGATTCCTCTGGCCCTAATCTTTTGCCTTCAAGGGAACATAGAAAGAAGAAAGGAAATAAAACAGGAAGAAAAAGTGCGAAAGAGAAAACATAACACACACGCAGAACCATCAGCTAAATAAAACTCTAGAGCATAGAGAAAAGCCAATCAACTGAAAAAATGCATCAAGATAATATGATGACCAGAGGGTAATGAAAAAATACAAATGACTCTGAAAAACAGGAAAACATGGACCAGTCCAATGAACAAATAAAAAACCAGGAAGTGATGCAGAACATCGAACAACTAATCAAAGCTATCCAAACAAATATCATGATCCACCTTAAAGAAATGAAGGAAGAGATTAAGGATATAAAGAAGACACTGGGAGAACATACTGAAGGAATTTCAAACATGCCTAAAAAGATAATGGATATGATGGGGAACAATGGCACAATCCAAGAAATCAAAAAGTCACTGGATTCACATAGCAGCAGATTTGAACAGGCAGAGGAAAGAATTAGTGATGTGGAAGACAATACAGCTGAAATCAAAGAGATAGTAGAACAGATAGACAAAAAGATAGAAAAAATCCAGCATGGACTCAGCGAATTAACCGATAACACAAAACACGCAAACATATGCATTATGGGCATCCCAGAAGGAGAAGAGAAGGGAAAGGGAACAGAAGAGGTGTTGAAGGAAATAATGGCTGAAAACTTCCCAACCCTAATGAGAGAGATAGATGTGCAGATCCAGGAAGCACGGCTCACCCCAAATAGTATAAATCCCAACAGGCCAACTCCAAGACATATACTTGTCAAAATGTTCAATGCTCAAGACAAAGAGAAAATACTCAAGGCAGCAAGAGAAAAGGGAACCGTCACATACAAGGGAAGCAAAATAAGATTAAGTGCTGATTTCTCAGCTGAAACCATGGAAGCAAGAAGACAGTGGTATGACATAGTCAAAATACTAAAAGAAAAAAAACTTCCAGCCACGAATTCTCTATCCAGCAGAACTGGCATTTAAAAATGATGGAGAGTTCAAAATATTCACAGATAAACAGAAATTAAGAGAGTATGTGAATGAGAAACAAGCACTTCAAGAAATATTAAAGGAATCTCTACAATTTGAAAGGAAAAAACAAGGAGAGAGAGTTAGAGGAGAGTTTAAAAACAACTGAAAAGTCAAAAACAGAAACAAAACAACATATGACATACATTAACCCAAAGAAAAAATGGCTGAAGTAAGAAATTCGTTACGAGTAATAACACTGAATGTTATTGGATTAAATTCACCAACCAAGAGACACAGATCAGCAGAATGGATAAGAAAATATGATCCATCAATATGCTGTGTACAAGAAACCCACCTTCGACCAAGGGATTCAAGGAGGCTGAAAGTGAATGGCTGGAAAACCATTTTACAAGCTAACAATAGCCCAAAAAGGGCAGAGGTAGCTATTCTATTATCAAACAAAAAAGACTTTAAATGCAAAACTATTGTAAGAGACAAAGATGACACTACATATTAGTAAAAGGAGTAATCTCTCAAGATGAGAGAACAATCATCAACTTTTCCGCACCTAATCAGGGTCCCTCAAAATAAGTGCGGCAAACTCTGGAAAAAATAAGAGGAGAAATAAATGCCTCTACAATTATAGCAGGGGACTTCAACACACCACTATCATCATTAGACAGAACATCTAGATGGAGAATCAATAAAGAAACAAAGGCACTCAACAATACATTAGAAGACCTATACTTAATAGGCATATACAGAACGCTACACCCAAATACAGCAGGATTTACATTCTTCTTGAGTGCACATGGAACATACTACAAAATAGACCACATGCTAGGCCACAAAACAACACTCAATGAATTCAGAAAGATTAAGATTATAAAAGTAATTTCTCTGACCACAACGGAATGAAATTAGAAATCACTAAGGGCCAGAGAAACAGGTTAGGCACAAGGATATGGAAGTAAAACAACACACTCTTAGACAAACAGTGGGTCAAAGAGGAAATCTCAAAAGAAATCAGTAACTCCCTTGAAACTAATGAAAACCACAACACAACATATCAATACCTGTGGGATGGAGCGAAAGCAGTCTTGAGAAGGAAGTTCATAGCCATAAATTCATATATTAAAAAAGAAGAAAGAGCTAAAATTGAAGACCTAACTGCACACTTGGAGGAATTAGAAAAAAAAAAAAACAACAAACTAAACCTAAAGGAAGTAGAAAGAAGGAAATAACAAAGATTAGAGCACAACTAAATGAAATAGAGAAAAAGAAAGCACTGGAAAGAATAAACGAAATGAAAAGCTGGTTCTTCAAGAATATCAATAAAATTGACAAACCCTTAGCCAGACTAACAAAGAAAAAGAGAGAACAGATGCAAATACATAAAATAAGGAAAGAGCAAAAGGATATCACTACTGACCCCACAGAAATAAAGAGTATCATAAGAGGATACTTTGAAAAATTATATGCCAACAAGAATAATTTAAAGGAAATGGGTAAGTTTCTAGAAACTCACAAACAGCCTACA